>CAUYQG010148479.1:0-10152 GCA_963574415.1 Tarsius wallacei
TCAAAGACTTTTTGACCAGCAACTTGTAGCTCCTGTCTCAGGAATTTGGAAACCAGGAGAGATGTCTTGTTGAGATAAAGGTGGCAGAAAAACTCCAAGTTTCTTGATATGTAACTGAAGCTTCGTAGGTGACAAACTTCAGAGAAAATAGGTAAATGTCTTAAAAAGTGCCCAGAGTCCCCAAAAGACAATTTTATAGGGTCATAAAAGTACTTTGATGCTCCTGCTTTATCTGTTATGTGATGTTATGCCAGAACCAGGTTGGAAAGTAAACCACATTAAGTAGTTAATTTAAAAAGCCCATCTTGGCCGGCCTCGGTGGCTCAACCTGTAATCCCATGCTTTGGGAGGCTGAGGTGAGTGGATTGCCTTAGCCCGCGGGTTCGAGATCCGCTTGGGCAACTTGGCGAGACCTCATCTCCACAATAAATCAAAAATTAGCTTGGCGTGGTAGCGCGCGCCTGTAATTCCGGCTACTTAGAAGGCTGAGGCGGAAGGATCGCCGGTGCCCAGCAGGTCGTGGGTGCGGTGGCTGGGAGCGGCCACTGCACTCCAGTCGGGGCGACAGAGTGAGACTCCAACTCAAAAAAAAAAAAAAAAAAGCCCATCTCTCCAGGCCCTATAGTTAGGAATTTAGCCAGGTAAAGAAGAAAGGTCAGAGCTCAGTCATCAACAACAAACCTGAGACCCTTCCAATATGAGGTGGCTTCTCCAGTTCACCTCTAAAGGACCTACTGGAGACTGCCCTGGCAGGTAAGTGACTGTAGAAGAGATATTTGAGAGCTGGTGCTGCAGTGGGTGATTGGTAGAGGCTCTTGGTGCTTCTGTAGCTGCAGGGCAGAGTTTCTCCATGTTGGGAGAAGCCCCTTAACACTAAGCAACTAACTCCTCCTTTGGTTGCAAGTAACATCCAGTCTTCCGTGACTCCATCCCAATGGCAGAATTTCAATTAGTTCTCCAGAGCAAAACAGATACCAGCTCCTAAGCTCCACCAGGTGCTTATAAGACAGGAGGTAATTAGGACCTAGGCAGACAGAAAGAGTCTTGGAGAAAAGTAATGCCCACAGGAACACCCCTGCACCTCCTCTGTTATGCACCTAGAAGTTGAAAATGTGGTTAATGCGGTTAATAACAACTTCCTTTTATACCAAAATGCTTGCTCAAAAAGGATTGTCTCAACTCAGATACATTTGTCATAGCTCAACTAAATGTCCTTAACTTGACCTAAGCTCATTATAATACAATTAACATAAAATTACTCTAGGAGAGCCTCCCACTCCCATCATACACCTGGTGCCATGACAGTGCTGGTATGACCCTACAAGGCCTAAAACTGCCCTATCCGACTGTGAGGGAGGAGTGACAGTAATCTAGCCAAAAAAACCACCCATTTCTAAGAAAAAATCACCGCCAAATACATCCCAGTACCCCTAAAAATAAAAGATGTAGTTCAATGATAGTTTCTGGCCACTCTCCCCTCTTGGGAGTATATACTCTTCTTTGCTTAATAAAGCTACTCGCTTGTCTTGCTACTTTATGGGTGTTTGTAAATTCTTTCCAAATTTGAACACAAGAGTCCTGTCATGGACATCACCCATCGACATACACAGGGAGCTACACCCCTTCTCCCTGGTAACAGTTACAGAAGGATCTGGGGTCAAGGGAGAACAGGGCAACGTTTTCAAGCAGCATCACTTACAGCGCTACATGGAGGGCATAAGCTTGGCTGCAGCCTCGGGACTCCCTACCACAATCCCCTTTTCTAGCCCCTGGCTCAGCGGGACAGCTTGGGGCATGTCCACCTGGACCCTTGACATGTGTTAGAATGACTTCCTTCCTTCCCCAAGCTCGCCTTCTAGTGCAAAGCCCACTTCTGAAGACCTCACTCTCCGAGCAGCATCCTCCTTTCACGGACCCCTAAATAAGATCATTATGCTGTATTCAACTTCAGAACATTTCCCAGTTATGGGAGGATTGTAGACACCTTTAGCTTTCCTGTTTATACCTTTTTATTTCCTGGAATATTGTCAGAGAGCAAATGTTATTTTCATAACAAGAAAATATAACACTTTCACTTTAAAAAAATTAAATTCACTTCCGAGCAATGTTTCCTCAAGGTGGGGGCTATTTTGTTCCTTTGAAAGGATTCATTTCAATTAAATAAAAATTGAACCTTAGTCAGTAATTAAGATGTCACAAATCTGTATCAAACAATGAGAGGCAAGAGAATGCTGCCTTTAATTTAACAAAATAGATATTCTATTGCTTGACTAAGACACTCTGAATTGGGGGGGAAAGGGGGAAAAACACGAAAATAAATTCCCACTATCTTGGTTTCCTAATACTGCTATCACAAAGTCTTTTTTGTTTCATTTGAATGTAATAAACTTTAATAATGTATTTTTTTGATTGTTCAAGCCACACGTTTAGTGGCTTAAAACTGGACCTCAGAAGTCTAACATCAAGGTGTCAGCAGGTTGCACTCCCCCTGGAGGATTTAGGGAAGAATCAATTTCCTTGTCTCCTTGGTCTTCTAGAAACCCCCATGTCCCCTCCTTGGCTCACTCCTTGGGCCCTTCCTTTCATCGCTTTGACTGACCTCTTGCTTCCACTGTCATGTCTTCTTACACTAACTCTTATCCTCCTGCCTCCTCTTGTGATTACATGGGGCCAACTCTGAAAATTCAGGACAAACTCTCCATCTTAAGATCCTTAACTTAAAGATCCTTAAAGGGACCTGCAAAGTCTCTTTCACCAGGTAAGATAATGTCTTCTCTTCCAACAGGGATTAAACCATGGATCTCTTTGGGGAAGGAGCATATTTAGCCTACTCCCCCCCATGTTTAAAGTATGCTCTTATTAAGTAGCTACCCAGATATTACCAACATGTCTACAAATTCCAAATGGAAAACTTTACAGTAAAAGTGTTTGTTTATGTGCAAAGGATTATGAAACCTCTTGATTTTTCTATCTTGAATTTTT
The DNA here is from genome assembly GCA_963574415.1 of Tarsius wallacei. Taxonomy (NCBI): domain Eukaryota; kingdom Metazoa; phylum Chordata; class Mammalia; order Primates; family Tarsiidae; genus Tarsius; species Tarsius wallacei. The sequence continues at coordinate 2,983 of CAUYQG010148479.1, forward strand.
TTTAAAACAACTGGATGAAATTAGATTTGAAGCCAGTTAAATGCAAAATCTTTTCATGTATAAGTATGGTAAGAATCGTTGTAAATATTGTTATGGTTATCTTCTGGAAATGTAACAACTCCTAATTATGCCTTTCTAGGAATATTTAGCTCAGTGATTCTATAATGTCTTCAGTGAATCTTTGGACCTGTTACTTTCCTAGAAGGATAAGATGAAAGGAAAGAAATGAAAAGAAAAGGAAAATGTGAAAAGAAAGAGAAGAAAAAACCCACGTTTTGGAAGAGGTGAAACACTCAGGTCTAAGTGAGAGTTCTGGTTTTGCCACTCATATCACTGTAAGCAAGTCACCTCATGGTGTCCTCCTACATAAAACTGGGAATATTTTTCCTGCTTTGCCCACCTTACAGGTCGGGGCAAGGATCAAATGAGACGGTTACATGATTTTTATGATCATCCTGCACGGTGAGGCATTTAAACTGCTCATCCCCTGCTTGTATTTAGAATCACAAGGATGAACACTTCAGTTTGGTGTTCCCTGAGCTTTTCCCCTGGAATTCAGAGCATGGCGCATTGAATTTGAACTTCTCCTGTCTTTACATAAAGCCTCCCAGGAAAAATTTTTGAAAAGATAGTTTAAATGTAAAAAGGTTCTTTCACAGTTGATTTAAAGTTTTATTTAGTGAGTAGATCTCAGTGAATTTGTTAGCAAAACTGGCCTACTCTAGCTTTATTTCTTCTGCCTCCAAAAATTTTTTGTCGAATTTTCACAGAAAAATGAAAGGGCACCAAAAAAGAAAAAAGTTGTATTTCACGTTGGGATGGCCTGACATGTTTTGGGGCTCCCTTCTGGTTGCAGGGATAAAACCACTTTATCACAAACATGCTCATTTATATGATAGAATTAGTTGGCTTAAACAATCTTAAGCCTCTTAGTTGCCCGAGTTTCCACAAATTCTGTTTTTGCACATAAAACATAACAAGCCACAACATCATAATTAGCATTGCCTTATTCCAAATTGTGATGTGGACATGCTCCAAATTGCAAACCTTTAAGAGCTGGATGATTCAGCACTCCAAGATCTTTTCAGGTAGTCAACTGCAAGAACCAATAGGTAGTTCCATCTATTTTGAAGAAAATCTGCTTCAACTTCTATTTCTCTTTGACAAGATTATTTGCATAAAGGTTTTTCGAGAGAGAAAGCCAAGGGATTGATTTACCTCCGCCATCCTGATTGACTACAGAGCAGCTATCAGGCAACTGAAGTGTCTCCAATCTCCATCACAAATTACTCTAAATGGTTTTGAAGATAAACTTGCCAAGCTTGTTATGCCTAGCAGCTCCGACAAGAAAATGTGCGATTGACTTAAATAAAAAACAAGAGGATCCGCTTGGGGTCTTTGTAACAAAAACTGCCATGAGGTCTTTGTTTGTTGATACCCAAGAATCCGCAGATAGATCATGTACATCTAGAAAATACGGAGCCTGTACTATGCACAGTTCTTAGGGGATTCATGATCTAGCAACATAAAGCTGAGCTTGTCTGACAATAAAATGCAAAATAAGGCTACAAGGAGACTTCATAAAATGTTAAGAAAAAACTAATCACATAATGTGGTGAAGTCTTTGTTTCCATCAATTGTTCTTAAAACAGATGAATCCCAAAGGACAGTCATGTATTCCTCTGCTCTACTTTTTCAGAGAGGTTAATTGTGAACCCACGGTGGTATGACAATGAGTATGTTAACTAGGGTGGACAATACAATTGCCTCAGTCACGAGGAGGCTGTGTAAGAAGTATTTTGATGTAAGAACAAAAAACATAAGGAAACGCACCGATGATTTAAATCAGCGTATGTTGGTTTTTGCTTCCAATTTTTAATGTATGTAGCTATGTAGTTTTTTAGGAGTGACTTTTAACTGCTGATTAGAAAAGGGTCTTGGGGATCTTGTCTGCTATGATTGGCAGTGCAAATGAAGAATGAGAATGCCCTGAACAACTAGGGGGGCATATGAGCTAGAAGTAACCCAAGGTCTTCGTGCACAGAGAGGACTTTAATGCTACCAGAAGCACATGAATGATCCCTTGGCAAAGCATCTATCAGACAGGTCCTGTGTGCAGAGAACACCGTTAAAAAATATATATTAGTAATTGTTATTGAGTATTATGCACTATCAAGCACCGCGATAGTATAATGAATACAACGTGGTCTTTCCACCCAAAGAGCTCACAGGACAGTCAGAAAAGAATCAAAATAACTCCAGCATATTAAAACTCTTGGAATTCAGCTAAAGCAGCGATTACGGGAAATTTTATGATTTAAATATTAATACCAGGAAATAAGAAAGGATTGTAAACACTGCTCTCAGCTATAATTATAAGAAGTTAAAAATAATAATAAAGAGCAAATAAATCCCAAGTGATTAAGAAAAAAGAGCAGCTATCAATAAAAGAAAATAAACAATAAAGTCAGTATCATCTAAAGCAAATTATTTTTAAAAGTTCAATAAAATTAATCAAATTTTTTTATAAAAAGAAAAATACAAATTTCTTATGTCAGAAATGAAAATGGAAACTTCACTCCAGAGCCTTCAGTCATAAAAAGAATAATCAAAAGGATATTATAAATTGCATTATACCAATAAATTCAAAACCTAGATAAAATAAATAAATTCCTTCAAGAACAAATATTATCAAAACTAACAGAGGAAGTAGAAACTCTAAATATTCTCTCTTTCTATTAAAGAAATTGACTTTATAATTTAAAACATTCTAACAAAGAAAACTGCAGGCCCAGATGGCTTCACTAGTAAATTTTATTAAATATTCTTAAAGAAGAAATAATATCAACCTTACACACCAATTCTTTTAGAAAACATGTGAGGACGACACACATTAAACTAACTTTTACCTGACCAGCTTCAACTAAAATAAAAATTTGAGAATAACATTAAAAGTAAAGAAAGTTGAAGATCAGCATTAATATTTTTCATGATGTAGATGCAAGCATCCTCTTAAAATACTTGAAAATCAAACCCCAAAAACATATAAAAAGTATGCCAAGGAAAAATCAGATTTATACTATGGATGTTAAGTGTCAGACAAGCAATATCGGTTCATCAGTATTGGTCAATCAATGCAATTAACCAGGCTAACAAACTAAAGAAGAAAATTTATGTATTTATTTCAATTATGCCCAAAAAATCATTAAACCTAATTACAACGAATAAAAAGACACTTCCTCAAACTGATAAAGGGCATCTATGAAGAAACTTACACTTAACATTATACTTAATTAAGAATAGTTTCCTCCTAAGACAAGGTAAAAGGTATAGATATCTACAATCATTACTTCTACCAAAGATTGTATTTGAAGTCCTAGACATTGCAATAAGGGAAGAAAAAAATAAAATACATAAAAGAAACAAGCAAAATTGTCTCTGTTTTCAGCATTGTTTACAAAGAAATCCCCAGGGGATTGAGGCAAACAATCACAAGAATAATAGATACATTTGAGAAAGTCACAAGATACATGGTTAATTATAAAATTTTGCTATATTTTTGTGTAGAGGCAACAAACAAATAAAAAATTAAATGTGAAACTATATCATTGATAAAAACATCAAAAAGAAAATTCTTAGGGTTAAAGTTAATGAAAGAAGAATAAGCTCTACACTGAAAACTGCAAACTATTGCTGAAAGAAATTTTGAAAGAGTAAAACATATGAAGAGATATACTATGCTTATAAATTGGAAAAATTAGTATTACTTATTAAGATATCAACCTTTTCCAAATTGACTTATAAAGTCAATGTAATTTTAATTAAAATCCCAGCCTGCTGTTTTGAAAAAACCGACAAGCTGATTATAAAATTTATATAGAAATATAAAGAATCTAGGATCATCAAAACAATCCTGAAAAATAAAAATTTCAAAAACTTACACTACTTGATTTCAAGATTTACCATAATTAGTTCTATGTAAATGATCTTATTATCTGAAAATATAATTTTACTTCTTCTTTTCTGATCTTTATATAACAAAATTTCTGTTTCTAGGATATATGTACATAGTTTCTATAACTCAATATGGAAAAGAGACCCACCCAATTGAAAGTAAATGAGCAACAAACAGAGAGAAATCTTTGCAAAGGAAGATATCAAAATGTCAATACGCACATGAAAAGGTATTCAACATAACACACTAGAAAAATGCAAATTAAAACCACAATGAAATTGCAATGCAAACCCACTAAAAGACTACAATTATTTAAAAAGATTAACATCTCCAGATATTGGTAAGGATGAGTTCGTAATCCCAGCACTTTGGGAGGCAGAGGCAAGAGGATTGCTGAGTCCAGGGATTCGAGGCCAGCCTGGGCAACTTGGTGAGACTGTCTCTACAATACATCAAAAAATTAGCTGGGCATGGTGGTGAGTGCCTGTGGTTCCAGCTACTTGAAGGCTAAGGCAGAAGGATCGCCTGAGCCCAGCAGGTCGAGGCTGCAGTGGCCACAAGCGTTCCATTGCACTCCAGCCTGGGTGACAGAGTGAGACTCAAAAAAAAAAAATTCGGTGAGGATACAGGACAACTAGAACTCTTTCATAATGTGTGTGAGATTGTAAATAGTCCATCAAATTTAGGAACTATTTGCAGTTTCTTAGAGTGTTAAAAACACATTTACTCTGTGAGCCAGCAATTCTTCCCCTAAGTTTATTTCAGAAAAACAAAAGTACTTGTGCGCAAAAATAATTGTACATGAATGCTCACAGATTTATTCATAGCTGCCAAAATTGAAAACAACCAAACGTCCATCTGTAAAGAAATGGAGACACAATACACATACACATATATACAGTATGATCTTATTTATATAAAATTCTAGAACAGGAAAAACGGTTCTAATTTATGTTTCCAGAAATCAAAATTGCCTCTGAGGATTTGGGACAGGGATTAATTGGGAAGGAGCATAAGGAAATATTCTAGAGTAGTGGAATTGCACTACATTGATGGGAATGTGAGTTCTATGGAAATAAAAATAGTATTTGATGAATCTGATTAACTGTATGCTTAAGATTTGTGTGTTATCCAGTACACAAATTTTACATCAGTTACAATGGTCTTAAGCAAAATGAGAAAATGCTAACATTTGCCAAATATGTGACGGGCATATAGTGTCTACTTCTTAATCTCTGTTTTTCTGCATTTTTGAAATAGTACATAACTTTGGTAGTAAGAGGAACTAATCAATTTTTAACAAGAATTGTGAAAACTAGTTTTGTAGGATCTCCTGACAGCTTTAAGAAGGCTCACAAGAACATTGGATGCCTGAAGTTGGCGGAGGTTGAAGCAGAGAGGAGCATGGGAACTTGAGACAAGCATGCTTTACTGTTTTACATGTTCACAAGCCAAGGGAATTTTATATTCACAGTTTCATATCTTGCACGATAAAAATAGACTCGAATCTCTAACTGTAGTAAATTTATATCTTACTGAAGGTTTTCTATAGCTCACAGTGAAAAGATGCAGGATAAATTAAACCTATAAATAAATCATTTGTTCAGTATCAGCTACAGGAAGGATGGTCTCATAGAGAAATTCACTTATAAACGTTATTTCAAACGTGCTCCTCAAATAAATACAGATTTTAAGAATAGCAACATGTGAACATGGCTCAACATAAATCATGGCTTACTATTTTCCTTCACCCATAGAGGTGTTGAAATGTTATGCTGCTCAATTTCATTTACCTGTCACTTTAATGACTAGGGATTGAAGACGAAGGAGATGCCGTGGTTTAATAATTGCTCCGAGGGATGTGAGTAGAAGAAATACTTAAATGGTCAAAACACCAGCCGTTCTGACTCTCTGGATATCCATGGGACTCCATATTTGAGTTATCAAAGGAATCAACCTGACCCAAGAAATCAAGAAGACAAGCATATATGTGTTGTCAGTATCAGATGTTCAACACCCAGATTTAACTTATTTTCCCCTCTCTCCTGATCCTTACTGAGTAAAAGATATAAAATAAATGTATGCTTTAGGATGGCATCTAGCAAGGAATTTATGACCCAGTGTCTCCCAGGGTCCTATTAAAATTCTAACTGAAAAAAAGAAAAAAAAAATCCCATAACAGCATTGAAAATTAATTCTAATAATACAACTTTTCTAAAGTTGAAAAGAAATTTTCATGAATGATGAACTATGGAAGATGTTGCTTCTTTTATCCCAAAGACTAAGGGGAAAATTACAATGGGAAATGGTTCAATAGCAGATCTAAAAGAAAATTATTTTCGTTTCTAAAGGATGTCTTCAAAAAGACAAAAAGCTGTGACCTCTAGGAAATGAAAACAGAAAAGCATACGCAAAAAAACAGAGATGAAGCCAGAAAATGAAAAGAACATTTCTGAACATAAAAGCTGGAAACAGAATGCAAAGGAAAAATTGGTGTATGTCAGTACACAAAAAGTGAAAAGTTCACCAACCAAACAAAACAAACACAAGAAGGTGGGAAAATGACTGGCAGTGTATAGAATTAAAAAAAAAAAACATAAATGGTGTAACTTTATAAATAGGTCTAACAATCATCAAGATAAAAAAAGCTTGAGAAAAAAAGTACATAAGAAATGCAATGCCGGGCTCGGTGGCTCAGCCTGTAATCCCGCACCTTTGGGAGGCTGAGGTGAGTGGATCGCCTGAGCCCGCGGGTTCGAGACCCGCCTGGGCAAGCGAGACCTCATCTCTACAATAAATCAAAAAATTAGCCGGGCGTGGTAGCGCACACCTGTAGTTCCAGTTACTCGGAAGGCTGAGGCGGAAGGATCGCCGGAGCCCAGCAGGTCGAGGCTGTGGTGGCCAGGAGCGGCCACTGCACTCTAGTCTGGGCGACAGAGTGAGACTCCAACTCAAAAAAAACAAAACAAAAAAAAAAACAAAAAAAGAAATGCAATATAAATAATTACATAAGAAATGCAGTTTCAGAGTAACATAAAAGATTCAGTCTGTTTAATAACCAAAGAAATGCAAATTATTATTCAATGAGATATTTTTTACACCTTCTTGTGTTTGTTTTGTTTGGTTGGTGAACTTTTCACTTTTTGTGTACTGACATACACCAATTTTTCCTTTGCATTCTGTTTCCAGCTTTTATGTTCAGAAATGTTCTTTTC
>CAUYQG010148482.1:0-16114 GCA_963574415.1 Tarsius wallacei
GTGAGTCACTGTGTCTGGCCGCATGTTAATTCTATTGGACAGCTTCGGGTTATAGTGAACCATGCCTGAGGAGCCAGAGGCAGCTCCTTGGGTTCAGGAAGGGCATTTGAGGTGGGGTGGGTAAGGAGGCATCGTGGACAAGGTCAGGGGGATGAGGAAGAGCTTCAAGGGTCCTGGGAACCCTTGAAGTGGTCTCTGTAGCTAGAACTCATGGTGAGCATAGGAGGAATACTGAAGGAAGAATCCGGAGAGACGGTGTGTGGACAGCATGGACCTCCCGCTAACCATCTCCCAGTGAGGTCTGCTGAGCTGAAGAGAGTATTCACTGGACCCTGCATTGCTCAGACTCCCCTGCCGCTAGAATGCTAGTTGTGCGCTAGGTTCTGCCCACCATATAGATTTGGAGGAGGGTATTTGGAAGGTGAAGTATCTTCCTTCTGCTACCTGGCTTGTTGATGCTGGTCAGCACGCTGGGAGACTTTTTTTTTTTTTTGGCTGCTGCCTTCTGGCACCCAGTGTCCTGTTTTATGGACATCGAAAAGTTGTTGCCGAGATGGCATCCTGATCCTTGGATGAGTTAGATGATGGTTCTGAAGTCAATAGACCCTGAGCAGCTCCGAGTCCTTTACTTTCCTGGCCGGTGCCAGAGGGGGCAGCTCCCACAGTGGGTCATTTGCAAAGCCCAGGTATTCTGGGAGCCATTCCTGCAGCACAGCTGGTCCCTCTAACCCTTCCAATGTTTTGGTAAGGACAGAATACGTGCATGAAGTAGCTAGGATGGCTTGTACTTCCTGCAGGTGGCTGATGGAGGTGCAGGAGGGTGGGACCAGCAGGTAAAGGGCCTGTCAGTTGACCTAAGCAATCTGGATTATCCATGGTGGGAGGTGGAGTCAGAGGGGAAGGCTTTAAGCAGGACAAGAGCAGGGAGGGAATGAGTGAACCCATGTGCGCCTTAGGAAAGTTCGTGAACATATGTGTGCCTTAGAAAGGTCCATGAACATACGTGTGCCTTAGGAAGGTCTGTGAACTCAAACATGCCTTAGGAAGGTCCGTGAGCATACACGTGTCTTAGGAAGGTCCGTGAACATATGGGTGTCTTAGAAGGGTTCGTGAACACACAGGTGCCTTAGGACGATCCCGTTGCTTCCGGAGGGGCTGAGTCTCCAAGAGGGTAGCAGAGATGCAGGCTTGACTTTTCCCTGGGTCTCTCTTCTTTGTGGTTAAGGCAGACAGAAGATTGGAGAAAGATGTTCTTTGCTACAGTGGGACAGAGAACTGACTTGGGTGTTTAGCCTCCTGAACATTCTAGGCTTTCTTTGCAGCAGGCAAATCTAAAATTAATAGCAGGGAGAACTTTCCCACAGAGACGATAGTGAGAATTTTGGTAAATGGAAACGAGGCTCTGCCTCAAGGTCAAGAGAGAGCAGAGCAGGTCAGAGGTCAGGCCTGGTACCCTAGATGTCTGACTTCACACTGAGTCTCCACTGCCCATTTGCTGTGATGTTCCAGGAAAAAGTTACCCTTCCAGGGACTCTGCAGTCCCTCTGGGTAGGAGGAAAGTCGTTTTCCTTCTCTTGTTGAGTGGGAGGGGTGAGGAGGAGTGGAGAGAGGCATTTCTTCTTCTTCTTTTTTTCTTTTTACACAGAAAAACTTATTTTGAGACAGGGTCTTGATATGTTTCCCAGGCTGGTCTCAAACCCCTGGGCTCAGGCAATCCTCCTGCCTCTGCCTCCCAAAGTGCTGGGATTACAAACGTGAGCCACTGCGCCCGGTTGAGAGAGGTCCTTCTTATTCTAGGGTGGAGATTATGGTGTTTACAGTGGGGCTGCTCTCAGGGCTCAGGTGTTTTTCTTTTGGACTTCTGACTCCTTAGCTACAAAATGCACATGCCTGAACCTCTAGTTGACGCCTAGCCCTGCAGGGCAGGTGAGTCCCAATCCGGAAACACCTTTATCACGAATGCCCATGCAAACAGGTCAGTCCCCAGAGCCAGTCTGCAAGGGCCCTGGAACTCTGCCGACATCCTCAACTCACACGCTCCATCGGATAAAAAGTTTTGGGCAAACACCCTGATATCTATGTGTAAGTTACATATCTAGAACTTTGTAAATTATATACATGAAATATATACATAAATACATATTAGTATTTACATCATAAAACGTGTGCACATTATAAAATATATTATGCACATTATGCATCTATGTAAAGCTAAAGAAATGAAGAAAAAATATAATACATAGAAAGACGATCTTTAAAAGGAATTTTTATGGCCTTTCATTTAATAAAAACGCCTTTATGCTCTCACAAGGAGAACAACGTGATTGAATATGCTTGTTTATTTTTGAAGATCCTGGTTTGTGAAATCTGAAAACACTCTGTGGAACAGTGATTTGAATATCTCATTCTAAATTCAGTTGATTTCAATATTCAGTTTTAATGGCTGTCACAGCTGAAAATAAGGTCTCACGAAGATACCTAGATCCAGACGGATGGGGTGCTTTGTGGGCTCAGCTCATTAAATCATGACATTAATTTTCAATTTTCAATTCCATCCACCAATTATGCAAAGGTTTTGTTCAAAACTGGCTTGCAAATTTCCATCTTCTCTCATGTCAATCAATTGTTCTTGCAAAGAAATTAGGATATGTTGCATTTTAGTACTTTCAGCAAATGGATTTTAAACCCACTCAAACTCTTCATTTAGAAGAATTTTAAGCAAATTAAACATTTCTTTTTTGGTTCGTTGTTTGAAGGGCAGATAAAAAAGATCTTGGGAACACAAGATTTTCAGCAACAAAATCCTATAACAATGGGAACACTTTCAAACTTTACTTCCAAATGCTCCATCGTGTTATTTTTCTTCCTCCAGAGTTACTTCCTTGATATGTGTTTAAAATTCACCTTTAACCTGATGAAGAGAGATCTCATTTCTGGAAAATCTCTATGTGGCACTCAATAGATAACACTTGTTTTCCCTTTATGATATGACAGATGAAACCATGTCTTTGGATGTCTGCTATTTTCTTGCTGTTTCTTTGTAGAGATCTTTAAAGCCATTTGTCCCTTTTTGTTTAAAGGAGGGTTAATTTAGTTTGAATCAGACAGTGTCAGCTGGGCATACACAGGCATCAATATGTCACAATATGTTGAAAAGCAGGCAACAGGCTGAGGGTATCATCTTCAAGTTCACCTCTCTCCAGACACAGACTAATTCAGGGGACATGATTGGCTGACAAACAGACCGAGGGAGGGTGCCTGGGTGAGTCTGTAGGTTAAATATTCGTTGATCTGAATTTCTTTCTTCTCTTTATTTTTTGTACAGATGGGATCTTGCTATATTGTCTGAGCTGGTCTCGAACTCTTGGCCTCAAGCGACCCTCCCTCCTCAGCCTCCCAAAGTGCTGGGATTACAGGCATGAGCTACCATGCCTGACCCGGATTTCCTTCTTCTTTTTAGACAGAAATACATATACAATAAATTCTAAAATCTTCTTCCCACATTCTGTGCTACCCCTGGGGCATGTGCAACCTTATTGTGGAGGTCAAATCTTACCGGACTAATGGGCCGGCTGGGGGTGGGGACTGCTTAAGGGCCCCACTGCCAGCGGGTAGCAGTGCCAGACTGAAACTCAAGTCCTTGTCTTCCAGAGTCCTTCCCTCACCTGCATATGGTCCTATGGCCCCAGGCATAGGTGTCCTCCTGAGGTCCAGGGCTGGAAACTTAACATCTCTCTGCTCTGTATTCTCTGGGGAGCTCTACCCGGTGCACCCTAAGAGCAGGTGTGGGCCTGCTTCTGGATTAGAATACGCTTTTCCTTTCCCATCCTTCTCCCTCATGACAGACAGAATTAGGCCTTTCAGACACAGAGTCTGGATCACCGTGACCAGGGGTAAGTTAGGAGGCCTCTGTGGAACAAAGAACTTGTACTTGACTTTGAGACATAATTTGCTGATTCTCACACCTCAGAGGTAGATCTGAATAGAAAGTCAGCCATCTGTACTCCAAACCAGACAGGCTGGGGTGCAGCACTGCTGCCCTCGGGCCTGCTCTGCTTGGGCCTCTCACTCTCCCTGGGGGAGGAGAGGTGCAGGACTACTCTTGGGGGCACCCATACCTATGCCCTGCATCTGGCCCAGAGCAGCAACGACCCAAGCTGCTGGACCACTGGCCCAGGGGCTGGCCAGGAGAAGGGGATCCCTGACCAGCTCGTGTGCCATCCTGAATGGCCCTAGGCCCAAGGTGAGCTCACCGGATGCGTGAGGCAGCTGAGTAAGAGGAAACACTGTGTTCTCACACCTCCCTGGCACTCCCAGTCCCTGCCCGCATACCCATCCATGTCTTCCCTCCTGGAGCTCGGCTTGTTGTCACTGACCGCATGGGCCTTTTGCACACACCACTGGAGCCACGTGTGGCTGAAGACTGTGGCCTCTATGACCTCATCCGTGCTGTGTGCTTCCCAAAATCAAATTCCTTTCCCCCTGGGCTCACTGTGAGATGACATCTCCCAGCCTCCTCTGCAGTCTGACGGATTAATGGACTGAATTCTGACCAGTGGGATTTGACCAAAGGGATGCAAACCACATACTACGTTCTGGTCCAGCTCCTGAAAATCCCACCTTAGCTTGCACTCTTTCCTGTTGGATGGCCAGATGTGGAGGCTCCAGAAGAGGATGTCAAGGCTTTCACTATAGTTGGGTGAAAGGGACCTGGGTCCTTACAGGGTTGTGGGGAGCAAAGTCCACACCAACCGTGTCTGCATCAGAGAGAAATCTATGTGTGCGAAGCTACTGAAATGGTGTGGGCACAATAGTGGCAGCCTGACTAACACAGTGCCCAATCTTGGATGAGATGTCTGGGCTTGAACTCTTTAAGATTTTGTGTTGCAACACAGTGTAGGAGTTAAAAATTGGGACTCTGAGCCGGGCTCGGTGGCTCAGACTGTAATCCCGCGCTTTGGAAGGCTGAGGTGAGTGGATTGCCTGAGCCCGCGGGTTCGAGACCCGCCTGGGCAACTTGGCGAGGACACAGTGTTTCCTCTTACTCAGCTGCCTCATGCATCCGGTGAGCTCACCTTGGGCCTAGGGCCATTCAGGATGGCACACGAGCTGGTCAGGGATCCCCTTCTACCTCTACAATAAATCAAAAAATCAGCTGGGCATGGTAGCGCATGCCTGTAATTCCGGCTACTTGGAAGGCTGAGGCGGAAGGATCGCCAGAGCCCAGCAGGTTGAGGCTGCAGTGGCCAGGAGCGGCCACTGCACTCCAGTCTGGGCGAGAGAGTGAGACTCCAACTCAAAAAAAAGAAAAAAAAATTGGGACTTTGACTGGGCGCTGTGGCTCACGCCTATAATCCTAGCACTTTGGAAGGTGAAGATGAGAGGATTGCTTGAGCCCAGGGGTTCGAGACCAGCCTGGGCAACTTGGCGAGACCTCATCTCTACAATATATCAAAAAATTAGCCGGGCATGGTGGCACATGCCTATAGTTCCAGCTACTTGGAAGGCTGAGGCAGAAGGATAGCCTGAGCCCAGCAGGTCTAGGCTGTGGTGAGCCGTGATCGTGCTACTGCACTCTGGTCTGGGTGACAGAGTGAGATGCCAACTCAAAAAAAAAAAAAAAAAAAAGAACTTACCCTATCCCCCATAGACAGGCCACGTGACTCTAGGAAAATCAATTCATGTCTCCTAGCCTCAGTTTCCTCACCTTATAAGTATAGGTACATCATGAGGTGTTTGGAAAATAGGTGCAGTGATTGGTATTCACTAAGCACTCAATAAATGGTCATTATTCCTAGATTCATTGGTCCGCTGGACTGTGAGGGTGTCCTTGTAGGCAGGGACCCCATCTGATTCCTCTCTCTGGATCCCTGCTGGGCTAGGCATGGTGACTGACCATAGGTGGTCCCTAACTCAGGTTGTTCCTGGTCTAATGGATAGAGAGACCCAAAGCCCTCAGCTGTAACTCCAGGCAGGCTGGGACACGCCCCAGAGGAGGGGGTATCAATAAAGTACTCTCTGGGGGAGACTCATTCTGCCTGGAACCCAGGCAGAAGTCTTCGTGGAGGTGGTGGCATTTCAGCAGGCTCTTGAAGGAGAAAGATAGCATTTGAGCCACAGAGGTTCTGGGTTAAGCATTCCTGGGTTAAGCGTTCCCATGAGTAAAGACCTGAGTAGGTACAGAGAGCGGGACATGCCTGGTTGGGGCAGGTGCTTCCTAACACGTTCAAGGCCTGGGGAAAGGTTGCAAGTGGAGCCAGCTGCAGGCAGAATTTTAAAGATGCCCCCGCCCCCATCCCAAGGTTTCCATGCTCTGGGTACTCAATCAAATACGAATTAAAGTACTGCTGTGAAGGGAGCTGGCAGAGACCGGTTAAGTGCCAAGTCAGTGGACCTTAGAATATGGAGATGGTTCAGATGGGCCTGCCCTAATCAGGTGAGTTTTGTTTTGTTTTGTTTTGAGTTGGGGTCTTACTCTGTTGCCCAGACTGGAGTGCAGTGGCACAATCATGGGTCGCTGCAGCCTTGAACTCCTGGGCTGAAGAGACCTACTCTCCTCAGCCTCCTGAGTAGCTGGGACTACAGGCGTGCACCATCATGCCCAGCTATTTTATTTTTTTGTATTTTTTTTTATAGAGATGGGTCTCCCTATGTTGTCCAGGCTGGTCTCCAACTCCTGAGCTCAAGTGATCCTTTAGCCTCGGCCTGCCAAAGTCCCATTACAGATGTGAGCCGCTGCATCTGGCTAGGTGAGTTTTTCATAAGCAGAGTTTTCTCCTGTCTGGTAGCAGAATACAGAATTAGAGACATTTGAAGCATAAGAAGGATTTGATTCAAGGTGGCCAAGTCTGACAGACAGCAAAGAAATGGGGACCTCTGTCCTATAACCACGTGAAACTGAATTCTGCCAACAACCCAAATGACCCTGGACGTGGATCTTCCCCAGAGCCTATAAATAAGAGTCAGTCAAGCTGACACCTTGATCTCACCCTTATGAGACTCAAACAGAGAATCCGGTTGAGCCCACAAAGAATTCTGACCTATGGAACAGTAAGTTAATAAATGGGTATTGTTTTAAGCCACTAAGTCTGTGGTCATTTGTTATATGGCTATAGAAGATGAATACATACCACACGTGCAAATATTCAAAAGTCATAAGTCAAAAGTTAATAAAATATGTTCTATCCATCTATCTTCACACACACACACACAATCACACACACACACTTTTTAAGAGACAAAGTCTCTTTCTGTCATGCAGGGAAGCATACAGTGGCATGATTATAGCTCACTGCAGCCTCAAGCTCTTGGTCTCAGGTAATCCTCCCACCTCAACCTCCCCAAAACACTGGAATTACAGGTGCACACAACCACACCTGGCTAATTTTTGTATTTTTTGTAGAGACCAGAATCTTGCTATGCTGACTAGGCTGGTCTCGAGCTCCTGGCCCCAAGCTATCCTCCCAAAGTGCTGGGATTGCGGGCATGAACCACCATGTCTGGTTGACCTTGACATATGTATTTTTATAATGCCCATGAAGGCCAAGGTCAAATTTATAATTCTCTGATGACTTGGAGTTCTGTGCCAGGAGGCGGCTGCCTGGGGAGGGTTGGCCCCTGGATCCCAGTCCCTGGCCTGTGATCTGACCCCTCTTATTGTCTCATTGCTGGCTCCATCCTGCACCAGAAGGAGTGGGCAGCCCCGCCAGAGAAGCCAAATTCCATTCACTCTCCTTGGACCCAGGGTGTGATTTGCCTTTGGGGAAAGGAGGCTGGAGAAGTCTCAGGGCTGTTTGGGCAGGAACACCACGGTCCTCCATGGGTAAAGCATGGCCTAGAAGGGAAACCCTGGTTCTGGTGGGCACATCCACTTAGACCCCCATACCCTTCATTTCACGGAGGCGGTCAGAGAAGGATCTCTCTACATCTGGGGACCCAGGGCTGGGGCCTTTCATTTTTTCCCTTTTATTGTAGTAAAAGTACACATGACATAAAATTTGCCATAGCGACATTTAATACAGTTACAAGGTTGTGCAACCAACACCACTATCTAGTTCCAGAACATTTTTATCACCCAAAAAGGAAACTTTAGACCTTTTAAGAGTCACTCCCATCTCCCTTGTTCCCAGGCCCCAGCAACCACTAATCTGTGTTCTCTCTTTATGGCTTTACCTATTCTGGATATCTGACATAAATGGAATCCTCATACACTATGTGGCCTTTTGTGTCTGGCTTTCTTCACCTCGCATAATGATTTTCAGTTCCTCCATGCTGTAGCACATATCAGTTCATTCGTTTTCATGGCTGAATAATTTTCCACCGCATGGTTCGACCACATGTGAGGGAGGGACCTTTCCTGCCAAGATCTTAGATGGTATTGGGCTGGGAATTTGGGGGAGTCAGTGGGAGTGGATGGCTCTGCCTCTTTGTCCTTTTCTCCTCTGTCCTCTTGGGGTCTGTCACTCTAGAATATTCTGCTGAGGCCTGGGGATCCAGGGAGACAACCCATTTCACCACATCCCCTAGTGTTTGCAACCTGATCCTGAATCTTGCCCAGAGGTGGCAGCAACATCAGACAGAGCTGGTGTGAGCCCGTTCCAGGAGGGTGCACCTGTTTCAGGTATCCCAGTGGTCTCTGGTCTAGGTGCCCAAGTCGAGAGTTCGGGAAAAGTCAGAGTCCATTTCTGGTGACAGTTCTGAGGTCACACGGTGGGGAGAAGCTGTGGGGGGAAGGAGAACAGGGCCTCAGGAGCTGGGATTGTGCAACAGCTGTGCCTGGGAGGCGGGGGCTGGGGGGAGGACGCAGCCTGGCCGGGGTGGAGCAGTCGGCCCCGCGCCCGAAGGGGTGCTTAGATCCTCACTTGCAAAGCCCATTTTCCAGAGAAATTTAATTCCACATTGTTTGTTCTCTGCTGTGCAGACGCCTCGGAGTTCTGTGCCAGGAGCTGGGCTGAGGAAACCACGAGAATCTCATTTGAAGAGGAATTTGTCCCCTGGAGCCCCCTCCCCACTTGCTGGCGGGAGGGTGCCAAGACTCCAGTCGCCGCCACCACATCGGCAAACCCCAAACCACAGGAATGCCGTGGGGTCACCTGGGGACAGAGGGAGGGGGCTGGACAGGGAGTGGGCGGTGAGCCCTCGGGCTTGCGTCACATGGGGGTCTGCTGTTTCATGACAAGGGCCTTGGCCTGGAAGCCCCCAGACCTCAGTGTGGAGCCAGGCTCTGCCATGGGATCTTGGGTGGTCGCTTCTGTGGCTAACCATGCTTACCTGGCCACCCTGGACTTCATCCAGACTCGACGAGGAGCAGGAGCAGAGCTTGGCAGGGAGGAAAGCCATGGATGGGGGTGGACAGGAGGAGGTGAGCGAGGGTAGAATGTTCTAATCTCTGGGTCCTGCAGACTGAGCAGGGGAGTCATCTAGCCCTCATTACCTAGGGAAAGGAAACCATGTTGATCATGGAATCAGCTGTGGGTCACTACTCTTGACACAATTCATAGCATTTCTCCTTACAGCAATCCTTTAGAGTGGCTGGCATTATTCTCCCCTACAGATGAGGAAACCGAGGAAGGTAAAACAGGCACTAAGGGTGGGCAGAGGCAGCCATACCTAGCCACTGTGTTCTCTCTATACCATGCCACTGGCCCTGACTTGGCCCTCGGACTGGTTTCTTGGTGGGATTACAGTTGGAATCATAGCAGTGCTTTTTTCTTAACTCTTTCTTGCTAAGACGAGCAGCATAGCATTTCTTTTTTTGAGTCGGGGTCTCACTCTCGCCCAGGCCGGAGTGCAGTGGCACACTCATGGCTCACCACAGCCTCAACCTCCTGGGCTCAGGCGA
This sequence comes from Tarsius wallacei, assembly GCA_963574415.1. Taxonomy (NCBI): domain Eukaryota; kingdom Metazoa; phylum Chordata; class Mammalia; order Primates; family Tarsiidae; genus Tarsius; species Tarsius wallacei. Next base: position 9,842 of record CAUYQG010148482.1, read on the forward strand.
TCCTCTGCCTCAGCCTCCTGAGTAGCTAGGACTACAGGTGCATGCCATCACTCCTGCCTGATTTTCAACATTCTTTTGGTAGAGACAAGATCTCACTATGTTGCCCAGGCTTGTCTTGAACTCCTGGGCTCAAGTAATCCTCTTGCCTCGGCCTCCCAAAGTGCTGGGGTTACAGGCATGAGCCACAGCACCTGGCCTACAGCATTGTATTTTTGAGCTGGAATGAACCTGGTCCATGTTGCCATTTTACAGATGAGGAAATTGAGGCTCAGAGAGCGGATTTCAAATGAGGGATGAATGCAACCAGTTCACCAGGGGTTCCATCAGGGAGGGCCTGATGGGGTGGGGAGGATAGCCAGGGAGCTGGTAGAGTGAACAGATCCCGATGAGTTGCAGGTGCCATAGGGGCAGCACCCTGGGTTGGGCGGTAGAGCACAGAGAAGTGACAGGATTGAGGGATTGTGATTGGCCGGATTTTTGGTGGGAGGAAGGTGAGGAGAAGGGAGGTGGTTTCTGGCATGGGTGATTGGATAATTGGGGTGCCAATCATCTCAGTAGGGGACGGTGTAGGTTTGATGGTGGGGATAGGGATTCATAGGAATTAAGTTTGGGGACCTGATGATTTGAGCTGCTCATGGGACATCAAATGAGAGGTCTGGGGAAAGTTGACTGATATAAAGATTTGGAGGACAGAGGAAAATTTAGGGCTGGAGCTAGAGATTTGGGGGATCATCACTCTAAGACAAATGCAGGCGCGTTAGGGGACCCCAGAACGCTCTGGAAGTGGCAGGGATGATTTTGGCAGAGATGATCAGAGCCCTGTGCATACACCCTTGGCATCTGCTGTGCCCCCACATGCTGAGGCTTCTGCCTGCAGCCCAGCCACTCCGCAGAGGCCTTCCCTGCAGCAGGACCAGACTGACCTGTGCATGGGACAGGCCATGAGGGCTGTGGAGTTGATGTCCCAGGAGCAACCTTCAGCTGGTGGCAGATGAGAACTAGAGGGTGACAACCACATTTTCCTTCTCTCAGGGTGTCCCTCAGTTTCCCAGAGGTCCTCAATGAGATGAGCTCAGTCACTCAAAAGTGCTTGTCATGCCCCTTTCATTGGTTCTTTCCCTTCTCTGTGTTACCTTCCCATTTTCCTACAGTGCTTCCTGGGGCCACCTCCCCAAGTCAATGACTCACACACCCATCCTGGGCTCAGCGTCTGCTTCTGTGGACCCCAACCCAAGACACGCTGGGTTAGTGAAGCAGGATGGGAGTGTGTGTTGGCCGCTCCCCGTCGTGATCACCACTTCATGTTCATATGTGACTTGACTCCCATCCGGCCTCGGAATAGCTTCAGCGTGCTTTCGTCTCTTGAATGAATAAACCCATCAGTGGCTTCTCAATGCTGGTAGGATCAAGACCCAACTGTCCAACAAGCCCTGCAAACCTCCTTCTTCGAATTTCTTTTTTTTTCCTTAAGGATTTTAAAGACAGCCTTATCAAGATATAATTCATGTACAATACAATTCACTCATTTAAAATATAGAATTCAATGGTTTTTAGTGTATTCCCAGAGTTGTGCAGCTATCATCACAATAAATTTCAGACATTTCATTATCCTTCCCCCCCTAAAAAATTCCTGTACCATTAGCCAGTTCCCCAACTCCACCTCCCCCAACCCACAGGCTTAGTCAACCACTAACCTACTTTCTGTTTTCTATGCCCAATTCTGGGTATTTAAAAGAAATAGAATCATTAAGTATGGAGTTCCTTTGTGACTGGTTTCTTTGAGCATAATGTTTTCTTTATTTTTTTATATTTGATCTTGGCTGTGACACCGTAACTATTTATTTTATATTTTATTTTAAAGATGTGGGGTACACTTTAGGATTAGGTATACAAGTGGACATTGTATAGGTAAAGTTTGGACCTCCCTCTGGTGCCCACTTTGCCTGGTTGAAGATCAGGTGCCCTTATTGATGTTGTATCCACACCCCCTTCATCAAACTTCTAGCCTCAAGCCATCCTCCTGCCTCAGCCTCCAAAAATCCTGGTATTATAGATGCAAGCCACTGCGCCTAGCTGAGGCTCTTCCTATCTCTCCAGTTCACAAGTCAGGCCACCCTCCCCTCTGCCCTCTGAAAGGCAGTTCTATGGGTCTCCTCTCCTTCCCCTAAATTTTCCATGCCCCTTCCTCCCAGATGGCCCACGCAGGTGTCTCTGTCACCTGCTCCTTCGTCACACCACAGGGCTCTTGACACAGGCCTGGTTCATACCTTCCCTCCCCCATCTCCCTCCCTTCTCCCTCTTCACCCCCTTTCTGCATCAGTACCCTCTCCCCAGGGAACACTTCCCTGGCCACCCTGTTCTATCCTTCCATGGTACACTATATTATCTCTTCATGCTCCTTATCATAGAATTTTCTGTTTTCTTTTATTTTTTTGAGCCAGAGTCTCACTCTGTCACCCAGGCTGGAATGCAGTGGCATGCTTATGACCCCCACAGCCTCTACCTGCCTCAGGTGATCCTTCCGCCTCAGTCTTCCAAGTAGCCAGAACTACAGGCGCACACCACCATGCCTAGATAATTTTTTGATTTACGAGATCCTTGCCAGGCTGGTCTTGAGCCCTGGGCTCAGGCAATCCTCTCGCCTCCACCTCCCAAAATGCTGGGATTACTGGCGTGAGCGTCTGCCCAGCTTCTTTACCGTAGACTATAACTCCATAGTTATAGACTTACGGAGTTATTTCAGTAATACTTAGATTGGTGTTTTTTAAGCTTTTCTGATTGTGACCCACAGTAAGAAGCACATTTTATGCCTGGGGACCCCCTTCCCTAATACATGTGCAGCCGAGTGCTTCTTGTTCCTACGTGGGACTCATGGGACTCGCTGGTATCTTCCATTTCATTCCATTCTGTAGTGCATGCAAAAAAAGCTGCCTGTGACTCACTAAACGCACGGTCTAGACACGAAGCTGGATGCCTGCAAACCTCAGGAGTGTGGGGCCCAAATCTGCTGGTATTCACCCTACCTCCCCAAGGCACAGCATAGGGCCTGGCACCCAGAAAGGTGCTCAATCAATCTTTGCTGAATGACCGCCTGAGAGGAACAAATACGCATGAATGAGTGAATGGAGTGCCTGCCCCACCCAGGCAGGAAAGTGTGGCTTTGATCAGATTCTTCTGTTACCAAAGAAACCAGCCCACTTCCTGTGGCTTTGATCTGCAGCCTTCGTTCTTAACTGCCCCGCCTCAGCCAACAGCTGTCTCCTGCTTATTTCCTGCCCTCCGGTCACCTTATCTCTCTCCAAATACCATCAGCTTTCTCTTTCCAGGTGAGCATACCCACCCACCCACCCACCCACTCAACCACCTGGTTCTTTTTCTCTACAACTCTGGCTCAGGGTGGGGCTGCCCTTTTGGGTCAAGCACTTTCCAGATCTCAGCCCCCAGGGTGCGGGGGGGGCCTTTCTGGGTCAGGTGTGTCCTAACGGCTACAGCTTCCTGGAGGGGAGGTGCTAGGACCAGGGCTGGGCATTGGACCACATCCGGCTGGTGGTCTCTGGAGCAGGGGGGGATGGGAATGGAGGGTGGACATTGATGAAACAGCCATGCAAATGCATAATTACAGACTGTGAAAGAGGCTAGGAAGGAAAAGTCAATGCTGCCTTGAGAATGTGTAACAGGAGTCCTGCCTCTGCAAGATCAGGGAGAGCTTCCCCAATGACTCCAAGACCTGAATACAGTAGGAGGCAGCCGGGCAAAGAGGGTGGAGGAGAAATAGCTTGCAGGTGGGAGGAATGGCGAGTACAAATGCCCTGAGGTATGACAGAGAGCAGTTTCACTCAAGGGACTGAAGAACACTGTGCAGTTGGTGGCCATAGAAAGAAGAGCTTACGACCACTCCAGGGGCTGGCGAGGTAGCTAGGGGCCAGCCCTCGAGCACCAGGCTGGAGATCTTGAAGTTATTCCAAGGGCAGCGGAAAGCAGCTGGACATGGTAGAAGCGCAATGACACCGTGCTTTGAAGAATCCTTTGGCCGTGGTGTGGCTAAAGGTCAGGTGTGGGCGCAAGAAGCCTTGTTACAACAGGGAGCAGCTTTAAGAGGTGGTGATGGAGACACAGGCACACGACCTACCCACCAGCCTTGATTAATACTGTACTTAGTAGGTAATTTGTCCACTTGACGTTTTTAAACACCCAGGGAGCGCTAAGGGCCCTCTAGGGGCTCCCAGTCTTCCTGGGAGGACAAGCTAGAGACAATCAGCCGGGTTGAAAGTACGAAGCCCTTGGGGAGGCACATGTCCAGAGGGAGAGGGATCCCAGCCTGGGTGTTTCCTGCAAGGACTGTTTGAGCTCCAGGCAGATGCAGACATGGCCCAGGAGAACTTCTGGAGGGTTTCCTTCCCGCCCACCATCATGAATAGGACTCTTGGCCCCAGGGATCTTCCCTGCGCCTTACCAGGGCTGGAGTGGGGTTGAGGGTGTGAGAGGACACAGAGGTCCCTCCCAGGGCCCAGGACATCCAGGTGAGGGCGGTGTCCAGTCCCCGGGCTCTCATTCCTCTTCCTGTCACTGACTCACTTTCTTGGAAGAGCCTTCCTTTGTGAACCTGCTTACTCACGGAGTCCCCACCCTCCACAGCAGGCCTATGCCCTTCCCTGGGGGAGGGAGTCCTGGACCAGCCCTGAGGTGTCTGGAGAGCCAGCCTGACTCCACTCCACCCCCAAGGAAGACCTGGGTCTCCCCCTTGAGCGAAAACTCCCTGAGGGTACAGATGTCTCTTTGTTTTGAGGCCTTGAGAAATACCTTCTTCCCCAGACTTGTTGCCAGCAAACCCCTGCCACTCCCCTGTGGACCCCCTTGATGCATGGGATGGTGGGTGGTGGGGTGGGTTTGTGGGGTTCCGGTTCTCACCTCCCTACCTATTTTTGTGCTGCCAGGGACTGTCATGGTTCTGGAGGCCTTGACGCCCTGGCTGAGGGGGGCACAGACAGCCCCGAGGGTGCTTTGTCAGAGCCCACCCCGCCCATTTCACCCAAAGAGCCACAGGGCCTGCTGCCTGCTGTGACTGGGAAGGGGGTTGGGATTTGTGGTTCACATGCCATTTGGACCTCCTCGAGGGCTTTACACTTCACCCTGGCTGATCTTCCTCCGGCTTGTCCTTCCTGGAGGACTGTGAGTCCCCTAAAGGCAGAGGCCAGCCTGGCTCTCTGGCTATTGGGGCCACGTGGAGTCCTGGCTCTGGTCTCTTGGCCGAACTTTTGCCTCCAGGGGGGGGATTGACAACAGGGCCTGCGCTTTGGCATCTGGTTCCCTTCTCTGCCCCCTTCCTGGCCCCAAGGATCTGCCTGATAGATCTGTCCATGGGCCTGTGCAGCGAACAGAAAGTCAGAGGGAGAAGAGCTCCCCCGACCAGCGCTAGAGGCCCCGGGGCTGCCTCACGGTTGGTCCCCAGGGCTGAGAGCACAAGGTCATTTGGTCCAGCCCACTGTGGGAAGGACCCTCTAATGTGAGCTGTGACCTGAGGCAGACGCCTTCCGTACTCTAGTCTTAAGCCACTTTGTGTCCACCCAACCCCCTCAGATCACAGGGAGGACACCTGCTCCCTCTCCTCCCCACACCCCGCACCCTCAGGCTTTGGATGGAGAATTGTGGAACTGTAGGGCTTTAAAGAAGGGGTTTAAGAGAAGAGAAAAGGGAGCTACTTGTCAACAAGTGAGTGTTCACCCTCTGCGAGCAGCTCCAAAGACCTCGTGAGACCCGGAGGGCGTGAGGAACTGTAGGAAGATCAGGGCACTGGGGCAGCCTGTGCCTTTGCGGGCCTCGGACATATGCCACATTGGCTCTTTTTAAAAATTTATTTACTTATTTGAGTTGGGGTCTCACTTTGCTGCCCAGGTTGGAGTGCCGTGGCACAATCACAGTTCACTGCAGCCTCGACCTCCTGGGCTCAGGCCATCCTTCCGCCTCAGCCTCCTGAGTAACTGGGACTACAGACATGCACCACCACGCCTGGCTAAATTTTTAATTTTTTTGTAGAGACAAGGTCTCACTATCTTGCCCAGATTGGTCTCGAGCTCCTGGGATCATGCAATCCGCCTGCTTCGACCTTCCAAAATGCTGGGATTACAGGCGTGAGCCACTGCGCCCGGCCTGAGGAACAAGCTTTTGAGAGTCACATCCAAATTAGGCAGAACCACTGGGGGGGGGAAGGTATGAACCAGGCCTGTGTCAAGAGCCCTGTGGTGTGACGAAGGAGCAGGTGACAGAGACACCTGC
>CAUYQG010148485.1:0-10020 GCA_963574415.1 Tarsius wallacei
GAACTACAGGCGCACACTGCCACGCCCAGCTGATTTTTAAAATTATTGTAGAGATGAGGTCTCGCCAAGTTGCCCAGGCGGGTCTCGAACCCGCGGGCTCAGGCAATCCACTCACCTCAGCCTCCCAAGGCGTGGGATTACGGGCTGAGCCACCGAGCCCAGCTTGGTATTTTCAAAGTAGTGTTATTGCTTTGGATACGTTTCAAAAATAAGAAGCTTTAAAAATCTTGGAAAATGACAAATCATCAGTTTCTCTGACTAATGACTTACCTTTTAAGCCAACTTTAATAAACTTGCATTAAAACTAAACAAAACTGATGACCAAAAGGAAAGCTTTATTATTTTAAGAAATTCACTTCTATTATTATTAACATCTCACTCCAAAGTGACAGCCCCTGAGCATGAAAATAGTTCAGTTTTACTGAATCCCCAAAATAAATTATGGATGCCTTATTAAGTGTTATAAATTGCTCAATTTGCTAAACAAATTGGGGAAATAGCTTTTAAGTACTGACTACCTATCCTTACCTTTGATCTTTTATTTTCTTACCCACAATGAGACTGTAAAATGAAGACTGCAGTTGGGAACTGATTACTGATATCACTGAACAGCCTTGGAACACAGATGCCCATAATCCATACTGCATATTCCTTGACCTTTGAAGGCAGAGCAGCCACAGTGTTTGGATACCTTCTTAACTCAAACTTTTCATGACTGGCTTTTCTCTATCTGTAGCCCTTACCTCATAACCTCATTTCCCTCCTTCCTGCATCTCAGCCCTAAGGAGTATGTTCTGTTGGGTGGCAGTGATCATATTTCCTGTGATTCACATTCATACTAAAGTGTCTTCTATGCCATTCTTTTGGGGTCTTTCTCTCCATTAGGAAGTGAGCATAGTCAACTTTATCTTTAATCTTGTTTTTTTTTTTTGTATAAATATAACAGGTAAAAGTATAGTTTTGTTACATGAATATATTGAGTAGTGGTGAAATCTGGGATTTTAGTGTAACCCTCACTCATATAATGTGCATTGTACCCATTAATTCCTCATTCCTCAATCCTTCCCACCCTTCCTCCCTCCTGAGTCTCCAGTGTCTACCCCCTTGCTATATCTATGAGTACACATTATTTTACCCCAACTGTGAGAACATACGGTAGTTGACTTTCTGTTTCTGAGTTGTTTCATTTAAAATAATGACCTCCAGTTCTTTTGCATGTTACTGCAAAAGACATGATTTAATTCTTTTTTTATGGCTAAGTAGTATTCCAGTGTGTGTGTATAAATGAGGTTTTTATATACACACACATAAATATGCATACACACGTATGAATACACATACAAACATACCACATTTTCTTTATACAGTCCTCCACTGATGGGCACTTAGGCTGATTCAACATTTTTGCTACTGTGAATAGTGTTGTGATAAATAAACAAGTGCAGGTATCTTTTTGATATAATGCTTTCTTTTTCTTTGGGTAGATACCCAGTAGTGGGATTGCTGGGTCGAATGGTAGTTCTGCTTTTAGTTACTTGAGAACTCTTCACACTGTTTTCCATAGAGATTGTACTAATTTACATTTCCATTAACAGTGTATAAGTGTTCCTTTTTCTCCTCATACTCACTGACATCTGCTAGTTTTTTGACTTTTTAATAGTTGCCGTTCTGAATGGCGTAAGATGGTATCTTACTGTGGCTTTAATTTGCTTTTCTCAATGATTAGTGGTGTTGAGCATTTTATTCATGTGCTTATTAGTAATCTATATGTCTTCTTTTGAAAAATGTCTATTTTGCCTTGGAGAAATTTTGATAGTTTCAACATTTCGGCAGATTTATCAGACTTCTTTTTATCTTTACCAGCTTTTTTGGTGACTTTCAAGTCGGACCATTAAGGTATGTTCTGCTATAACTATGCATATCTTGGCTGGAAGGACCATGCATCTGGGTTTATGCCATTGTGGTTTATGTGGGTGAGCCCCTGGGGCCAGGGGTTGCTAAGGTGGTGAGTCTGTAGTTCAACACACAATCATCCTCTGGGGACTCATTTCTATTCTATTTTGGTCACATTTTAGGCTGGACTTGTTAGATTTGGGGCAGGCTCTAGGGATCCAGGAGGCCCACAGGTATCTATGTCTGTTCCAGGGCTCAGTCATCTTGTTCATTATAGAATGGCACACCAATGTGCCTACGCTGACTGAGTTTTCACATTCAAAGTGTTGCATGATGTTTCCAGGGTCTATAAAATTCAATGAGAGACAAAATGTGTTGATGGAGTCTAGCTTATTGATGCAGTAATAGCCTCCTTCGAGTCTCTGGATATGTTTAGATCTACTAGAAACTCAGTGTTGGCAGGTCAAAGGACGTTAACATTTCCCATTGTGGTGATCTTCTGTTTATACTGAAACAGGGTTTGTTTTCATTAATGATCCAGTTAATGCTGGAAATATGTTGTGTGATGAGGTAGGGGAATTAGACACTCTAGTTGATCACGTTTTCTTCTTCTGAGAACACAACAGGATTAAATGATAATGCCACAGCCCCTTCACAGATTTCAAACAACTTATACACATGGCTGTAAAACCAAATTGCTTTTTTCCAACTTAAAATTTATAGAGTGATACTGTACTAAAGATTGGACTGACAGAATGAATTCAGGTATTTCAAAGACACTAGAGTAGATAAATTGTCAGAGGAAGAAGGTAAAAAAAATCTTAGAATTCCTAGAATCTTTGCCATTTGTTGAAGATGATTTCATTAAAAAGCGTTTTTAGTACGATGAATAAAATATCTTTATATTTGTGTTTCTGTATTTCTCTCTGAATGTTACTTCCCCAAAGTAATAATATAATTTCACCTGTGCTACTGAAAGTTTCATAGAAATTTACAGTATTATGACCATCAATCACATGCTGGATATTACTGAAGTGCTGACAGAGTGTACTACTATCACACAACATAAACTTTTCTGTAAGAAAGCATAATTTTAAAGATGTTGAAAGGCTTGCTTTACCTAGACTGTTAAGCATCATGACTTATATCTTCCCTTGGTGGATGATTCATTAATATTTTTGATTCCAAAAGTAAAAGTGGCTATTAAAAAACAACTCCTAAACATTAACATGGAACTTTCATAGAATATTAGAACCAGAAGATAACTGATTTATAATATTCGATCATGACTACTTGATATGGCCTGCTTGAGATAAAATGTTGGGAAACTTTCAGTGGTTCTTCCATTAGCATTGTCTGGGATTGGGAGAACTGCACCGGGGATAATTTTGTGCTCTTTATTAGCATCAGTGCCCCGAACATAAACTGTGCTTAGAAAATCTTTATAGAATGAATGAACAGGAGAATGGAAGAAACACACTGGAAATATACTGAATGGACTCAAGTGCTACTTTCTAACTGGCATTACTATTACTTAACGTTGGAAAAACAAAGAGAGCATGATTCCCTTTTGGTTTGTGAGTGCGCTAGGTGCCTAATTCTTAATTTTATTTTCTTCCCACTTAAACCCAATATGATCGCAATCTACTTTTTACACAACAATGATTGTTTGAAAACAAATCACATAATGTTACACTTCTGCTTTAAAAATCTTCTAATGCCTGTTCCCTGTAGTTAAAATCTAACCATTTATCACGGCCTTCAAGTACGTGCTCCCTCTGGTCCTAGCCCACTTATCCTATTTCAACCCCCATGGCTCTTTACCTCTCAAACTGCATGCCACATGGGAACCCTCTGTCTGTTCCTAGCTAGTTTCCACCCTAGGACTATTACACTGATTCTTCTCCTTGCCCAGAAGGCAGATCTTTATGTTTCTGACTCCTTCCCATCATTCAGTTCTCAGTTTAAAGTTTACCATCTTTAACAAAGGCTTCCTTGACCATCCTACCCTAGATAATGAAGCTCCCTCCAACACTCGCTGCCTACTCACTCTTTATTTTTATTTTTACTTCTGAGTTGAAGTCTCACTCTGTCACCCAGGCAGGAATGCAGTGGCTCACGACCTCGACCTTCTGGGTTCGGGCGATCCTTCCACCTCAGCCTCCCAAGTAGCTGGAACTACAGGAATGCGCTACCGTGCTCAGCTAATTTTTTGATTTATTGTAGAGACGAGGTCTCACCAGGTTGCCCAGGTGGTCTCGAACCCCTAGGCTCAGGCAATCCTCTTACCTCAGCCTCCCAAAGTGCTGGGATTACAGACATTAGCCACAGCTCTCAGCCACTATTTTTATGTGGCAGTACTTACTTTATCCTATTATCTTCCAAGAGAGCCATGTTTATCACTGTGTTCTCAGTGTCTAGAACAGAAGTTGGCATAGGTTGAATGGATAAATACTGAATTTTTGTTTATGTATTTAAATGCTCTAACAAGAAGAGTAAGGAATGAACTCTGAGGATGCTCACCTTGTCTGAGTCCCTCAGTATCCTGTGCATACATATGTAATTACTATATTTTATTCTACGCTTTATAAGCCCATCTAATTCGCCAGTTGTAATACGATAATTTTTAATTTTGAAAAGTGAGGAATTTCTGACATATGCTATATGCTTATACACAAGTAAATATAATTAACATACGTATCTGGGTTTATTATTTGTCTCCAATTTCTTTTTCTGAAGGAACTTGTGTTAAGCCCTAATCACTGTGTGGGTCGAGGTTTTGATCTGTGATATCCAATATTGTGTTCACCAATCACATGCTGCTGTTGAATTGGAAATTAACTGAAATTAAGTAAAAGTAAAGAAAAGTTAAAAATTAAGGTTCTCAGGTCTACTAGTCACACTTCCAGTGCTCAGTAGTCCAGTGCGGTTAATGGCTATTAAACTGGGCAATACAAATAAAAAACATTTACATCCTCACAGAAAATTCTCTTGGACAACTTAGTTTTAGACTGTGTTCTGTGTGTGCCACAAGAACTTGTTTTACTTAATTTGGAGTTGGATTTTTAACGACCTGGTTGCTAAATTCTTAGTTCTTTACTTGTGCATTTTCTCAATGCTTAGTCTATACTCACCTAAAAAAAGAATTTAAAAAACCCCTTTTCATTCTTCTTTATCTTTCCTCTATATCAACTAAAACCTCATTTTCCTGTAAGATTACTAGTATTATGATACTCTCAGAACACTGTCCTGGTAGTCAGTAAATTTAAGAAATTTAAAAATTGACTTATTTATAGAGTAACTATTCTTTCTTTTTGCCACTATTAACTGAAATGTATTAACATCTTTGAGCATAATAAACAGCTTAACATGTTGCAGTTTTGTTTATAGGCTAAAGTACCAGAAGTGGAATTGAATTATATATATACACACACATATATATCTATATATAATTTCAATACCTTTGGGGGATACAAATAATTTTTGGTTTAGGCATTAAAAGTACCCACCACACCCACCTGTGCACATTGTACCCAATAGGTAATTTTTTGTCCCCCTGCCCCAAGTCTCCGGTGTCCATTAAACCATTCTCTATGTCTCTGCCTATCCTTAGTTAGCTCCCAATTATAAGTGAGAACATGCAGTGTCGGTTTTCTGTTCTTGAGTTGGTTCACTTAGGACAATGTTCTCCAATTCCACCCAAGTTGCTGCAGAGGACATTATTTCACTCTTTTTGATAGCTAAATAGTATTCCATAGTGTATATACATTTTCATTATCCACTGATCGGTTGATGGGCATTTAGGCTGATTCCACATCGTTGCAATTGTGAAATGTGCTGTGACGAATATGAGGGTGCGGGTGTCTTTTTTATATAACCATCTCTGTTCTTTTGGGTTGATACCTAGTAGTAGCATGCTGGATCTTTTAGTTGTTTGAGAAGTCTCCATACTGCTTTCCATAGAAGTTGTTCTAATTTACACTTCCATCAGCAGTGTATGTGTTTCCTTTTCTCCACAACCACGCCAGCATGTACTGTTTTTTATTTTTTAATAATGGCCATTCTGACTGGTGTAAGGTGGTATGGTATCTCATTGAGGTTTTAATTTGCATTTCCCTGATAATCAGTGATGTTGAACATTTTTTCATATGTTTGTTGGCTGTTTATATATCTTCTATTGAGAGATGTCTGTTCAAGTTGTTTACCTACTTTAGTGGGGTTATTTGCTTTTTTCTTGCTGATTTGTTTGAGTTCTTTGTAGGTTCTGTATGTTAGTCCTTTATTAGATGTATAGTTTGTGAATATCTTCTCCCATTCTTTAGATTGCCTCTTTGCTGTTGATTATTTCTTTTGCTGTGCAGAAACCTTTGAGTTTAATAAGTTCTATTTGTTTATTTTTGTCTTGGTTGCATTTGCTTTTGAGGTTTTAGGCGTAAATTCTTTGAATAGGCCAATGTCCAGAAAAATTTTTCCTAGATTTTCTTCTAGAGTTTAATGGTTTCAGGTCTGACATTTAGGTATTTTATTCATCTTGAGTTAATATTTATATATGGGGAGAGATAGGGACTAAGTTTCCTTTTTCTGCATGTAGCTATCTAATTTTCTCAGCACCATTTGTTGAATGTCTTTATCTGCTTTGTCAAAGATCACTTGGTTGTAGGTATCTGGGTTTATTTCTGGATTCTCTATTCTGTTCCAGAAGTGGAATTGTTGAATCAAAGTTTATGTAAAATTTTAATCTTGTTGGATTCAAAAATTCTAAGTAAAATATTAGCAATCAGAATACAATAATGCTTCCAAAGAATAATACATCATGATTAAATAGAACTTATCTAGGAATGCAAGGCTATTTCAATATAAGAAATCTATGAGATTATTCATTGCATTTAGCAATTAAAGGAGAAATCCATAAAATTATATCAATAGACACTGACAAACCTTTAGTAAAAAACAAGTTATTCATAAAAATGAATAAAATAAGTACTGCTTAAATAAAATAAAGACTTTCAGAAATAAATAGCAAATAATATTCTAAGTGGTGAACAACTAAAGACTTTTCTGTTATGATTATAAAGAGGACAAAGATGACCAGTACTTTAATATTATTCAACATTGTTTTGAAAGTTACTTAATATACAAGACATCAGTCTAGGCTAAGGTTTCTTGAGTAAGAACTCAAAAGCACAAGCAAAGCGAAATGGACAACAAAGCAAAAATGGACAAGTGGGACACGTGGGATTACATCATGCTAAAAAAATTTGCACAGCAAAGGAAACAGTCAACAAAGTAAGGAGACAATTATCAGAATGAGATAAAATATTTGTAAACTATCATCTGACAAGAGATTAATAACCAGAATATATAGGGAGCTCAAACAGCATAATAACAAAAAAACCAAATAAACTGATTTAATAAAAAGGAGAGGCTGGGCATGGTGGCTTTTGCCTATAATCCCAGCACTTTGGGAGGTTGAGGTGGGAGAATCGCTTCAGGCCAGGAGATCAAGACCAGCCTGGCAACATAGTGAGACCTTGTCTCCACAAAAAAATAATAAAAAATTTAATTGGGCATGGTGGTTTGTGCCTGTAGTACCAGCCACTTGGGAGGCTGAGGGGGAAGAATTGCTTGAATCCAGGAACTTGAGGCTGCAGTAAGTCATAATCATGCCACAGTATTCCAGTCTGGGTGACAGAGTGAGATGCTGACTCAAAAAATAAACAAATGGGGCAACCTCTTTGGGTCCCCTCCCACTGTGAGAGCTTTTCTGTCCTCTCAATAAATCTTGGTTTCTCAAAAGAATAAAATAAACAAATAAATAAAAATAATAAAAATGGAGAAAAGATTTGAATAGACATTTCTCAAAAGAAGATATACAAATGGTCAACAGATATATGATGAAAAGATATACCAATGGCCAACAGATATATGACGAAATGCTCAACATCACTAATCACCAAAGACATACAAATAAAAACTACAATAAGATACCGTCTTACCCAGTTAGGGTGACTTCTATTAAGAAGACAGCAATAACTAATGCAGGGAAGAATGTGGAGAAATGGAATTCTTCTATTCTTTTGGTGAGAATGTAAATTAGTACAACCGCTATGAAAAACAGTATGGAAGCTCCTCAAAAAACTAAAAATAGAGCTACCATATGATCCAGCAATCCCACTTCTGGGTATATATTCTCCCAGCCTCTCAAAAAGAGGAAATCAGCATATCAAAGTATTAACTGCACTCTCATGTTTATTGCAGCACTATTCACAATAGCTAAGATATGATGGGTACCTAAATATCCATCAATGGATTAATGGATAAAGAAAATGTGGTACATATACACAATGGAATATTATTCATCTATAAAAAGAATAAAATCTTGTCATTTGCAACAATATGGATGGGACTAGAGGACATTATATTAAATGAAATAAGTTAGGCACAGATAGACAAAACTTGCATGTTCTCATTCCTACATAGGAGCTAAAAAATTTGATCTCATGGAGATAGAGAGTAGAATAATGATTGTCAGAGGCTGGGAAGGGAATGAGAGATAAAGAGGGGCTGTTTTTTTTTTTTTGAGTTGGAGTCTTATTCTGTCACCCAGGCTAGAGTGCAGTGGCATGTTCACAGCCACTACAGAGTCGACCTGTTGGGCTCAGGTGATCCTTCCACCTCAGCCTTCCGAGTAGCCAGAACCACAGGTGCGTGCTACTACACCCGGCTAATTTTTTGATTTATTATAGAGATGAGGTCTCACCAATTTGCCCAGGCTGGTCTTGAACCGTGGGCTCAGGCAATGCTCTCACATCTGCCTCCCAAAGTGCTGGGATTACAGGCTTGAGCCACCACGCCCGGAGGAGGGGCTGGTTAATGAACACAAAAATGAAGTTAGATAGAAGAAATATGATCTAGGGTTGGGTAGCACAACAGGTCAACTATAGTTAACAGTAAATAACTGTATATTTCAAAATAACTTGAAGTGTGGAATTGGAATGTTTCTAACACAAAAAAATAATAGATGCTTGATGTGATCACAAATACTCTGATTTGATTAAATACTGATTTGATTAAATACTGTACGACTATTAAGTATCCTGAAAATTAAAAATAATAGTCAAAAAAATATATATAAAATAATGAAAAAGAAAACAAAGTGATTTCTCTTTCTTTTCTTGTTTGTAATATCTTTACTATTTTTGGAACCTATTAGAGACTGAATTGTGATCCCCTCTCCACAGATTCATATATTGAAGCCCCAATCTTCAAGATGATGGTTTGAAGATAGAAGCTTTAAATTGGTAAGTAAAATTAAATGGGGACATTAAGGGTGAGATGTTAATCCAGTATGACTGGTGCCTTATAAGATGAGGCAGAGATATCAACAAGTGCACCCAAAGGAAAGGCCTTGTGAGGACACCGTAAGTAAGCGGCTGTCTGCAAGTTAATGAGAGAAACCAATCCAGCTGGCATTTTCATCTTGGACTTACAGACTTCAGAGCTGTGAGAAAATAAATTGCTGTTGTTTAAGCCACCCACTCTGTGGTATTTCATTATGGCAGCTTTAGCAAACTACTGTAATACAGAAACCTATGACATGTTCAGGCTAGTAAAAATGTACAAATTGTTTATAATAAAAGAATTTGGTTAGATGATTGTATAGAAGATAATCATACATGAACCAAAAATTTTTCTATACTATTTATAATTACCTGTAAATAGAAATAAAAAAAGATCTGTAATTAGAATTAACTGTATGGCAAAGGTGAGATTTTAATATCTTGATCTTTAACTACTTGGGTAAACACGAAGTAATTTCATTTGTTTTTGATTATCTTAAAGGTGACTTCTTTGACTTCAATACAAAACCACTCAACTGTATATCACCTTTTATTTATTGGTGCCCTCACAAAAATTAGCACTTAAGTAATTTAGCTTTTTAAAATGAAATGCTTAAATTATTAGAAATATTATGCAAGTTGTGGGAGAATATTAAACATTAGAAGAAAAGTATTACATAATATATTTTTTACTTCATTAAATTTCAACAAACATGCTTTCTAAGAAACAATCTGAAAGTAAATAATTTATATTATAATTTATTATCTAATGCACCAATATTATTTT
>CAUYQG010148494.1:0-44273 GCA_963574415.1 Tarsius wallacei
TACAAAAAAGCTTGTAATATGTTGAGGCTCTCGAAAGTGACCTGAGTTGGAATTATGCTTATGTAATGGCCAAGACTGCAGTCTGTGAGAAACAGAAACAGTGAGCTTTCACAGTTAACCATGCCTGCTGTAGTTTCAGAGCCCCATGTTTAGATCATCAGAGCTGTTTCTGGTTAAATATGCTAAATATTAGAAGGGAAGGTAATGGTGTCAACAGCTCTCGAACACGTTCTAACGGTCTCGAGGTCCTCGGCCCTCCCTGATTTCTAAGGTTCAGTGAGCCTCCATGGCCGGCTACCAACACAAGAGGACAGGGTTCGGGGAGATTCCAGGTGGCTGAACATGTGGAAGTTTTTGGAGAATGACCATGTCTAGGGTGAGCACGGCAATTCTGCCCCTTTCCTGATACTTCATCCTATGCATCTCCTCACCTGTATCCTTTGCAATATCCTGTACAATAAACTGATCAATGCAAATAAGTGTTTTTCTGAGTTCTGGGAGCCACTCTAGCAAATGAATCAAACCCAAAGTTGGGGTCCTGGGACCCCAACTTAAGGCTAGTCGGTCAGAAATTCCAGAGGTCTGGACTTGTGATTGGTGCCTGCAGGGGAGCAGTCTCGGGGACTGAGTGCTCAATCTGTGGAACCTCCAGGTAAATGGTGTCAGAATGGAATTGTAGGACACCCTACTGATACTGTTGCAGAACTGATTGCTCTTTTGGTGGTGGGGAGAAACCCCCACACATTTGGTCACAGAAGTCCTCGTCTGTGTTGATGAATGTTGTGTGGAGGGAAACAACAGGAAAAAGGGTTTGAGTTTTTCCAAATGTCTAAAGCCGTTGGCTGCCAGGTAGCAAAGTCACCTTTTGAACCAAGGTCTTGTGGACTCCAGAGCCTGTGTTCAGAACGACAACGCAGCCCGCACCCCCACTACAAGTGTGGTTTTGGACACTTCCTGCCGGGAGACTGTCGAATTCCTCATAGGCAGCTTTGCTGCAGTTGGGACATGCTTGCCCACTCTACCCTGTAACTCCTGCCCCAACTCTGGCTCAGGCTGCCTTTGAAATGAAAACAATCACAGGTTTTTCCTTTCCCTATTTTCAAAAATGAAAATTACCTTTTCTTGTACACATTCATTTTAAACATATGCTCATTTCTAAATACATAATTTAAAAAATCTGAACAATGAAGAAAAGCATACAATAAAATGTTATGTAGAATCCCTCCATCAATTGACCATTGCTTTTAACTTTCTGGGGAAGTGGGTTCAGTTGCGTTTCTCACTCTCTGCTAATGACCACTACACACAAACATGTGTGCACATTCATGCAGGAAGCCAGTCAGGTTTATGGAATTGGCTTGTGAGACAGGCATGCAATCTGGAGGCTGAATTTTCACTTAGTAATCTCAGAGGTATTTGTCCATGTTGATAGCCACAGAGTGTCACACCATTGTGAGCAGCACAAAGCATTCAAATATTGGACTGCAATTTACTGCTCTAGCTTCTTGTTCATAAACACCTAAGTTGTTAGTAGTTTGTTACTACTACAAGGATTTTAATGAGCAACTTTCCACCCATATCTTTAGCATCTGTCCACTAGTCCACTTGTCTTAAAATAAGCTCCCCAAGTACTGACATTTTCTGAACACATCAAAGATAGAGTAGCCCTCGTTTCAGCTTGAAGTCGTGGGGAGCTGGAATATGTATTGCTTCCATTTTTATAGGAAAACTGCCAGGCATGCTGCAAGTGCATGACTCTTTTTCAAATCTATGAGAGAACAGAGGTCAGAAAGCAGATCACCAACCCGAAATCTGGGGAGAGAAGGTGATTGCAGGGAGAAACCCACATGAGCATCTGCTGGTAGGAAGGCTCTTGCTGGCTTTTTCTCTAGAAACCCACCCTGGGTCCACAGAGCAGAGGAAGAGGTCTCAGAAATCAGGGAGATATGAGGACTAACAGTTGAGTGGCTTCCTAAACTGTTTGCTGGAACAAGAAAGGATATTGTTGGACAAACAGACGAAGTTGGACTGACGCCTGGAGTTCAGTTAACAGTAACGTACTCATGCCAATTTCTTAGATTTCACCAGTGTTCCATGGTCATGTAAGATGTTAACACCAGGGAAGACCCAATACAGACATACAGGAACCCTCTGTATTATTTTGCACTTTTTATGTAAATCTAAAGTTATTCAAAAATAAGTATGTTTAAATAAATAGAGCTCTTTTTGTCAGGAAGGAAAACCTTATTACAAACTCATCAGTTCACAAAAGAAAAAGATGCCTGGATATAATTTGGTACCTTTCTAAGCCACCTATATCTATCTATTGGACTTTATTTTAAACTGTCGAGTTTTTGATGAATGGACGTTGTGAACTTAGAGAGACTCACAGCGTTTTACATTTTTTAACTCTTCCTTTATAACTCACCCTGATAACCATGGTTTAGAGCACAAAACAATTCCTAAATCCAGGGCCAGGCTCCTGGTTTTTCAGTCTCTTCCCTTGTTTGCCAGAGGCTTTCTTCTTCCAGTGAGACCATCCCTCGTGTTCGACAGAGACCAAGGAGGAGATAGGTCCCAGTTTGTTCCAGCAGTTGCCCTGCCCTACTTCAAGGGACAGGTTGGTGAAGCAGACCCTGGAGGGGACACCCTCCAGCTTGTGTTATGATAATGTCTCTGCCACTTTCCACCTGGTCACTGGGGATGAGTGAACCTCTCTCTGCCCTTATCGCCTCATCTCTGAAACAGAAATAGTAATAGAGTTGTTGTGGGGATTAGTGAATTCATAGACAAAATCCACTTGGAACACTACCTGGTTCAACACAAATTAATGTCATTGATCTACCGGCGTTCCTTTAGTTCTGCTGCGGTGACTATCCAGGATGAAGCTCAGCTCCTGCTTGGGTCACCACAGACTTTCTGCAGGTCAGCTCTGTGTGTCTTCTTTCTCTGCCTAGAAGTGGGCAGAGTGGGATTGAAAAAATGCAGTGAGACGCAGAAAATAGCATAGGATTGAAATATTATGATGACCTCTTCCATGATTAGGAGGATGGCGTTCACTACGCCCACACATATTTTATTAAGCCAAGCAGGTTCAGTGGACAGATTTGGTGTTACAGGGGCAGGAAAGTGTGATCCTCTTATAGGAAGGGCAGGGAATAATTGGGAGCTATAAAACAATTGACCACAGCTATTATGATTAAATATTATCATTATTATAGTTATAAGTGCAAATCCCCATGGCCAGTTCTTTGCAATAAAAAAAAGAATAGTAATTCTCTTTTTACTTTTTTTAAGGGCTTCTCCTTCCCTTAAGTCTTATTAGTGGGGCTTGCAGTCTGCATAAAACAACTTTCCTCTTCTGCATGAATGTCTCCATCCAGTCGCTAGAGAAGACACACAACATTTTAATAAGACAGCTTCTCAGAAGGATTTTTGAAAGAATAGGCATTACTGAGACAGAATGTTAGAAAAGGTCATTGTAAAGTAGTTTTATGACAAGGTGTGGTGGCATTGGCCATGGAAGGAAAGAGAATAGCATGGAGCCCAATGTGCCTGTTGACTCAAAAATTGTTTTCTGGCGACCCAGGTTGCCCAGCTAAGGATGAATCAAGTTGAATCATTCTGAAGTATTAGAGTATTCCCCATCATTTTTGGCACAGAAAAAACACCAAGTTCCATCAAATCCTAAATCTAGGCCACACCCCAATGAGCCAGAACCTTCATGGACACATAGGCCAGAAATATGCCTTCAGATCTTAAAAACTTGGTGGAAAATAGAAAGATTCCACAAGTATTTAAAATTTGAATAGTCCAGATCCTGGAAGGGACACCAAATGCCACAAAGGTGACACCAGGAGGAGTCATTTAAGAATAAATTTAAAGGAACAAACAACCAAAACTTAGTCTCCAACGCATAAAGTATGTAGGCCAAGGATTTTATGTCTTGATTCATTGATCATAAGCACACTAACCTCTGATTTTTAAGTTAGCCATTATGAGTGTTTGAAGTACCAATTTTTCTGAAAGACTGATAAGGAAGAAGCTATTTGGCGGTTATAATCACATTCCATGTAGAGTTCTACAAGGCATTGATATTCATTCTTAGTGGTTACCAATTTGACCTCTGTTGAATAGCCCAGATTTATGAGAAACTCGTTAAGGAGTCAGGCAATGACTCTGACACTCCATCCTATCTGATAATTAGTGGCATTGCAGTAGGAAATAACTGAAGCCTCCAGTTGAACTTACTCAGAAGCTATTCACTTACCAGAAATAGCGCATTTGGGGTAGAGTTTAATATTCATTTGTTCATCTAAAAACTAGGAAGATGCTTTGATTGTTAGCAAGTTAGACATAATTTACTGGTGATATATATGTCCAATAAATACAAAATACATAGAGACATAAACAAAATATATATGTGCACACATTTATATATAATAAAAAATATATAGCATATATAAATATAAATATATAGCATATATAAATAAAATTCATATGCATATATGAATTTAAAAATATTTTAGAAGTTCCTCTTTCCTCTTCTCCAGCTGGAAGCTTTTATCAGCTTCCAGAGCAAGGGGACACAGAATAAAAGTCCACTCGTAGACAGTTATCTCCTTCTTATACCACAGAGCAAGTTTGTTGTGAAAGACTCCAAGAAGCACAAGACCCAGAATGCTGTAAGATCATCAAAATGATGTAACAAATGTTTTAGAATATACCAGCTTCCAAGTACTGAGCGGTACACTTCCACAAATACTAAATTTTAAATCATTACAATCCTTTGAAGTAGACATCATAGAAAATGAAACTAAGAGGTACATTTGAAGTTATATCTATTTTCCCATAACTTTTTGTACTATGGAAAATTACATAATGGGAACATATGCATCTGTATATTCATATGAACATACAATCTTTTCATATTTGATAAAGCCCCCAAAAATTCAAATAAAATTCAGCAATTCCTGGGAGTTTACTGGTTAATAAGCCCCTAATGCTTGTGAGAAATAAGAATGGTAATTTATTTTCAAATTGGAGCCTAGCTTATCTTAGTTTCTCAAAATGGTATCTAAATGCTTTGTGCTTCTCTTTGTTGATTTACTTCCTGCTTCTTTGTGCTTCTTTTTCATGGACTTTTTACTTTGGCAGGCTTCATGTTTAAGCTTTTGGCGGGATCCAATCAGAATGGTAATTTTGTAAGCCAATCGGCAAGTAGGACATACAAATGAAATGATTCTGTAAGTCAATCAAAATATGTCACATAGGCATTGTATGGGAGAGAGCCTGTAACTTCTGCAGTACTCCTCCAGTGAGTAACCAGGAGAGAGACCTGCATTTTAGGGATAAAAGTATTGATTCTTCTTGCTTTGTTGTGCCTGCCCACCAGATACCTGATCTTGCAATACTGTCATTAAAATCTCACTTCTGCTGCACTCCATATCTCTGTCTATCCTTTGATTTTGGACAGGTGAGTTCATTTTTCACATGCTGACATGACTTATTTTATATGGTAGTCCTTGCAGCTACAAAATGATGCTTCTTAATATGAGTCAATGTATATTTCCTACCTGGTCCTATTTTCTCAAGTTCTTATTAATGGTGAGTCATTGTCATTAAGTTTTTAGGAACGTTTTCTAAAGGAGTTCTTGGAACCAAAGTTGTCTGACCCTTCCTTGCAATCTCCTGGCCAAGTCTTGATGGGTCAATCAGCTCTTTATTTTCACCTGCACATTCACAGATGAAAAGGAGTTGAAGGAAAATACAGTCAGGCTACCTGTATGCCACCAGTGATTATGAGGTCCCCTTAAGTCAGCCCCAGTGAGCCTGGAAGTTTGCCACAGCTTCCTTGTCCAGTGGTTCTCAGGGGGTGGTCCCCTGGCCACAGCATGGATGCTGCCTACTGAATCAGAAATCCTTGGGTTGAGACACGGTAACCTCTGCTAAAACTAGCATGCCAGATGATGCTGACATTGGCTCAAGCTTGAGACTCACTGCACACCCTTTGACTTCTCCCCATCCCTCCTGGAGGACTGTACTCCAAGGCTGCTTTCCTCTCCTTGAAGCAGTGACACCCCCCAACCCCCATCCATTTTCACAGAAGAATATCTCACTTCCTTTCTCTCAAAGAATGCAGAAGCAGTCAGGAGAGAATTTCCACATTCTGCCACCACCTCACCGCCAGCCTGCATGGAACTTGACCCTTTGCTCTGCCTTTCCTTTTGTTAACCACACTCTCATCCAAGGCTATCCCCTCTACTCTGGCCTTGGCTTTCTTGCCTTTGAAATGCTCAAGGACAATATGCGTCCAGCAATTCACCAATTTCTCTCACTCTTTTGGATTCTTACCATGATAAATCTACTGGTAGTATAATTTCTATCTAAACCCATGAACAGACAAAAATTCAAATTCTCCTGCTGTTATATTCCATTGCAGCCCACTTTATTGGTTCCCCTTATATAAATTTTCTTTGACAAATTGTCTACACTCGTATCAAAGTCCTTTATACTCTATTGAACTTATCTAATCAAGATTTTGTCCCTACTGCTCACCAAAACAGTTCTTGTGAAGGATGCTCTCAAGCTTCCCATTGCTAAACCCAGGGATCTATTTTCAGTTCTCATTTTAGATATTTGTTGTCAGTATCTGACACAGCTGAGTGTGCCCTCCTTTTCTCACTGGGCTTCTGGGACACCAGTTATTCTAATCCTCCTCTTCTCTCGCTGATACTTCTCATTCTCCTTTGCTGGCTACTCCTCATCCCCCAAGACTCAGGGCTAACTTCTGCTCATACTTCCCTTTCTACTGTGTGCCTGAGACTGTGGTTCTCAACATTGGCTGAAAATCAGAATCACTTGGGGAGTCTTAATCAACTCTCAATGAACCCTAGATCAATTCAGTCAGAGCCTCTTGGGTGGGGCCTAGTGGTTTCAAAACTGCTCAGGTGATTGCTATGTGCTTGAGAATCATTTCCCTAATCTAGTTTATCAGCAAATCATCTACATGTGAAAGACCCCAATTTTATAGCAAGTCCCTCTCCCTTGCAGTCTAGACTCATGCTTAGCATACAGATTCAGGGAGGTAGGATGCAACTCAAAACATTCCAACTGAAATTTTAATCCTAAAACCCAAGCATTCTTCTTCATCCTTGCAAGCAGAAACTCCATCTTCCCTGATTGCAAGATCAATGATCTTAAGGTATCCCCAATTCCACTGGTCCTCTCACACTTCACACCTAAGAGGTTGTCAACTCCACCCTCTCTCTTACACCTCACACCAAGATGTCCTCAACTCCACTCCCTGTCACACGTCCACCCTCCCTTGCCTCACACCCAAGCTGCAGCCTGTCCTACACTGCAGATCATATCTGTCATCTGGCCTCTTCTTACCACCCTCCTCTATTGTTGCTGCTGCCTCCCTCAAGCTGGTCCTCTTCCCTTCTCACCTTCTCTTCCAACACAGCCAGAATGTCTCTTTCAAAACATAAGTCACTTCTTGTGTCTCCTCTGCCCAAACCCTTTAGTGGCTTCTGATCTCCCCAAGGGCAAAACCCAAGACCATTATTTTCTTTTGCAGGAGTTTTTCTTAATCATTTTTATGTCTATAGGACATTTCATGCCATTGTTAATCAGAGATCACCAAAATAGATGGTGAAAATATTCTCAGCTAACAAAAACTCTACCTCTTTTCTATAATGTAAGAAAACATTTCTAGATAGTTCTAGATCAGCATTTTTTAAACTTACTTGACTATGAAACAATTTAAAATTATAATATATTGATGGAACACCAAGAGGAGTTCATGAAATATAAATGTAGGCCTAGATTAAAGTAGACAGCACCAAAAAAGTTCTCAAAGGTGAGTTAATTACTTAAATAAATGATAAAAATTTGTTTCACATGCACTTTGCTTTATTATAGAACAAAAAAACTAAAGAAGTCTGCTTATGCATAAGTTAATAAGAATAACATATCTCAACATAAAGTAATTATTTTAGGTTTTGCATTTTTGCTATAAAAGAGAACATATTCAAAAAATGTTTTATTGAATAATGATTTGGGGAATCTATTCTAAAATGTCTAGCTGATTAAAATTAGGAATGATGTGGTTGAGTTTCCTCCCCATATGTGGTCCTATGTTTATTTCTACATTGTGTTTTAACTTGAGAAGGACATAAACATTCTGCTTCTCTATAAACAAGTGTGACATAGGAGCAAATACATAAATTATAATTTTCACAATATTTTGAAGCCATTATATTACACTATGCCAAAAAAATATTTTGTGCCTTGGATATTGGTTATTCATCTATCTACTCTTGATATTTTAGAAGCCAGGTCTATACTTGACTTGGGGGGGAACATAACATCAATAAGGGCACCTGATCTCAAACCAGGCAAAGTGGGGACCAAAGGAAGGCACAAACTTTACCTGTATGATAACCACTTAAATACCTAATCCTGAATTGTATCCCACGTCTTTAAAATAAAATAAATAAATACAATGCTAAAACTAGAAAAAAAAACAAAAGAAGTTTTCACTCTGAAAGTTCCAGACGCAGTTTGAGAACCTCAGGAATGTTTGTAGTTCTTCAGATTGCTGTTGTTTTGATAAAACTGCCTCCCTCCAGCCTCGGGTCTGTGGGGAACCAATTTGTGCAATATAAATATTTAAGACACCATAAATGTTGAATAATGCCACAAACATATGTTGAAATATTCAGAGAAAATACACAATGCAGAGCACTGGTCCATCAGCAGGGAACATCCACTTGAATGGCAGTCGGTCAGTGTTGTCTGGACTCCATGAGATCTACTCCTAGGCAGTTGGGAAGGGACAGAGTGTGACGGTCATCAGCCACAATGCCTCTGTTCTGCCACTCAGTGGCTGAGTGCCTGGGCAAATGCTTCAACATGTCTGTTCCTCAGCTGTTTTATCTGTAAAACAGGGACAGTAGTACTCTAAAGGATTAAATAATGATGAAATATATGAAGTATTAAAATAACACCTGGCATCTAGGAAGCCTTATATGAGCATTAGATTATTTTTCTAAAACAGACTATTATGTAGTAATAAGAACAACAATGTTTGGTGCCTTTTAAAAAATATTTGTAAAATACATTTCAAAAGGTCAAGGTTGGGAGTATAATCCTCTCACCAGCCTAAAGCAATAGTCATTGATGTGTTCCATAGGTTACAACTGGAGAAATATTTTCCTGAAACAGTTGATGTAGTTAGACTTTTCCCTAGCATTGGGCGCCGTATTGAGATGTCCATTACACATTCATCTGGAAATAGTGGGGGGAGGGGCACATAATATTAGTAAGGATACCTGATCCCAAGCCAGGTGAAGTGAGTACCAATGGTAAGCCCAAACTTCACCTGTATGATGACAACTTATGTACCTAACCCTGAGCTGTATCCCACATATTTAAAATAAAAAAAATAGTGATTAAGATCATAAGTATTATTTTGAAACCACTGTTGGTCCAAGCACTATGATAGTGAATTGGTGTAGTTTGCTTCCAATTTCTTAGACAATTCTGCAAAGAAGCCTCGTATCCTCATTTTCCTAGGGAGAAAAAGTGTGTTTCAGAGATGATTTGATGCCTTGGCATCTTGGGGCTGGTGAGTGGTGTCTGACCTGGACTCAGGCTGCCCTGTCCTGATTCTTATTCTTTCCCCTCAGTCCTGCCATCCCTGAGTGTTTAGAGGACTGCAAACAGCAAGGCATAGGGCATGCTGAGAAGAAAGAGGGGAGGGAAAGATAGCCATTTAAGAATGCCTATAGATGCTGTTAAAGTGAATTCCAAGTTATGGGCTTTGGGGGCAGGGATGGGTAGGGGGTAGAGCAACCCTGGGTCTCCCACTTGAAGTTTTTCATGGCCGATACCAAGGATTAGGACTCTCCCTACTCCTGATGAAAGAACAGAACATCCTATGGACCACAACAGAGGACTTCTGAGCTGACAGGAGCTGGCATGAACTTCACAAGGGAAAGCCTAGGTTTCTGGAGTCAGCCTGGGAACTTGGTCAATCTTGACAAAGAAACTTTTTCCTCACTTATTCCTGACTCCATAATTTCTTTCTCTTCCTATCCCTTAAATCACAGAAAGTAAAACTTTTCTTTCTTCCCCTTCAGCCCTTAGCTAAAAAGCAGCACATATCAAACTTTAAAACTGCCTGTAATTCCCATTCACAAGCAGCCCCCACATATACACTCAAAAGAAAAAGGAGGCCAATTCAAGGAGACTCAGAGCTAGCATCTTCTCGTGGGTTCTCTCGAGGTTGTGTCACCTCCTATCCGCTCAGTCCCCACTGCTCAACACCAAGGACCTGCCTTGAGTAAACAAGCCAAAGCCAACAGGAGGTGTCACCACCTGTAGGGACGTTTGATGAGTGGGGAAGGTGGATTTGTGCTTCCAAGGTTGTTTTGAAATTTCACATTTTTCTCCTGAATACAAATCTTTGGATATACAGAGACTCCAAATGATAAAACAAAAACCACCCACAATCCTTTTCCTGTAGATTTCTATGGCTTACTAAGAGATTATCTTATCAATATAGCTCCACAGTTCTTAAAAAAAAACTTTACCTGTACAATGATCATTTGTATACCTAATGCTGAATTGTACTCTACATCTTTAAAATAAAAAATATTTGATTTATTTAGAAGTAAAAAAGATACCATGTGCTTTTTCAATGCAATGCAAATCTCTTATACTACACTATTCCTAAAGACTTATGGTATAATATTTAATCATAATATGATGCCATAAAGTGTTTAACCAACTTCTTAGTAAAGAACATTCAGATGGTTTTCATTTGTTTCTATTATAAATAATGATGTCAACGTTTGTGTGTGTATGCGTGTATACATGCATGTAACATATAAACCTGTGTAAATAAACATTTGCTCATTTTTGCAAAATGAAAATTCAGGAAACTAAAATTGTAAGTTAACGAAAATGGTAAGTGGTAGAGAGTTGGAATAGAAGCAAAACAGTTTTGGGAATACATTTGTATTTAGTTTTCACTTTCTAATTCTGTAGAGATTTTACATATTCAAAAAAACTACTTATGATAAAAAAGAAAATCTTAAGAATATATATAAGTAGCAAGTAAATCTAGCTGTAAAACAATTTGCTAATATAACACAGAGAGAAAATATTAATTTGAGTAACTCTTGCATTAGCTTTTCCATAGACATCTTAGTGGAAAATATTCCAAGGATAAAATAACTCAGACATCATGCAATCTACTCAGCAGGTTGGATGATGGTCTTGGTATGATGATGCAATTCTGAAATCCTTTTGAATGTATCACAACATTCAGCAAATATGCAAAAATACTGATGTTGTTTAGAAACAGGGTTTTTTTTCTGTGAGAGAAAGGAGATAAACATGTAAAATTGAGGGAACTGAGGAAGAAACTGTGGTGTTTAACTTAAATCGGTGGTATCAATGTAATTCTTTACCTAAAAGAAAAACAAAATTCTTATCTGTGTCAACTGAAAGACTCTAGAAGCAACAACACCCCAATAGTCATGAGCATACCTAGTGTCAGTTCTTGCATTCTAAAACCATTTACCACAAAGGCCATAAGGACTCTGTGGAGAAATGGATTCCAGGTCTAGGTCAGGAGAAGCACAAGATGTGCTTAAAACTTTTGTTGGCACCAGAAAGTAGAGAAATGCTAAAAAAGAAAAAAGGTGTGTTATGTCAAAGCTGGACTCTATACTTCCCACTGGTGGTCAATGGGAATAATTGGAGCACTAAAAATAAGAAAAAATATGGTAACTGACTAACAGTGAATAAAAGTGATACTTATAAATCCAGACTGATTTATTTTTAAATATTGGAGTATGAGGAAGAAGACAAAAGAGAAGCTCTTTTTTATAGATGAAGGCGTATGGAAATATGGAAAAGACATGACAGAATTAGAAAATAATCAGTTTCTAGCTCAATTAGTAATCACTGATTCAGGCAAGGGTTATCAATGGATCCAAAACCATTGAGTGGACCGGTTGATAGGGGAAGAATACTCATAGCATCAATAATTACTTATTAATTATAAAGGAAAATGTGCCCCTAGAATGGACACCTCCTTAACCAAGTGATCAAGCTTGGCTTTGCCAACTGTGGGGAAGTTAAGTCTCCATGTCCCATGGTTGGGTATTGGGAGGCAGGCAACATCACCCCCATTTTGTTCTTTCCAGAAATATCTGCCTTGTCTCGCATGCCAAGGAA
Source organism: Tarsius wallacei (assembly GCA_963574415.1). Lineage (NCBI taxonomy): Eukaryota > Metazoa > Chordata > Mammalia > Primates > Tarsiidae > Tarsius > Tarsius wallacei. The sequence goes on from CAUYQG010148494.1 coordinate 12,256, forward strand.
ATTGTCAGACAAATTCAGAATGTAAGATGTCCTCCTTGAATGCAGGCAGAAGGAGGTGGAGGAGCAGGCTAGATTGAAAGTGGAAAGAGCCTGACCAGCCATCCCTGCCTGCCTGGGACTGAGGAGTCTCCTGGGATGTGGAAGGTGGGAGGAAAAGGTTGTGATATATTAACAGTTGGTGAATCTGTAGGACAGGCACATGTGGGCCCACTTTCCTGTTATTATTACCATTATTTAAACTTCTCTGTGGCTGAAAATTTGCAAATATTAAGGAAAAAAAGAGATTCCAGTCTTTTGTACACCGAACAGGAATATAGACCTTTATTGGGGGCCATAAAGGCCATTAGCCCTAAGGATTTTAGGCATTCGCTAGCCAGATATCCCAAACCGGCAAAGTCAGTTAAAGATAGACTATTCAAATGGTGGGCCCTGAGCCAGTGTGACTTGCAAACTGTTTGTTAGGATCCAGGTGAGATAAATAGTAACTGGGAATAAGAGTCTGGGAAGCTGGGCGCAGTGGCTCACGCCTATAATCCCAGCACTTTGAGAGGCCAAGGTGAGAGGATTGCCAGAGCTCATGGGTTCGAAACCAGCCTGGTCAACTTGGCGAGACCTCTTCTCTACAATAAATGGAAAAATTAGCCAGGCATGGTGGCATATGCCTGTAGTTCCAGATACTTGTAAGGCTGAGGTGGAAAGATCACCTGGACCCAGCAGGTCAAGACTTCGGTGGCCCTGAGCGTGCCACTGCACTCCAATCTGGGTGACAGAGTAAGACTTCAGCTTTAAAAAAAAGGGTTTAGGAACGATTCAAGCAGTTTGACAGGGTCATTTTATGTCATTTGACTCTAGTAATTTTCAAAATGGGTTTATAATTTTATAGCTTTATTTTTTCATTCTGTTTTATAGTGATTGATTGATTATATTTTTGAAAAGAGCTGGTCCATAAAGGGTGGAAAATTGATTTCAAACCAGGTGACGTGGGAACCAAAGTGGGGCCCAAACTTTCCCTGTACAATAACAATTTGTATACTTAGCCCTGAATTGTGCTCCACAGCTTTAAAAGAAAAAAAAGAAATTTGAAAAAAATATATGTTCTCACCACGGATGAATTGAGAAGCATGTGGCGAAAGGAAGGAGCAACGGAAAATAGTTTACAAAGTTTCTAGACTTTCTGGCCATTCTGGCTTAACACAATTGTTACTGACCAGAGGGGAGAGAGTAGTGGACGAGGACTGCCTGCAAGTACCACATTCATTCAGAGGATGTCTGCAGACATGCCAAAGTCTGTTTGGGATGCTGGGAGGCCACTGTGAAGAAGCCTACCCGGTGTGACCCCCTCAGCACACACATCCTCAATATATGCAAAGCATAATGTTACAAGAGATCTTAAACTGAATGTGCAGCACAGAGATTGTCCCTCCGCAGCACAGAGAAAGGCAGTGAGGAAGGAGGGGAGGACGTGGGTGATGTGAGATGCCTCCATGGTGCCCTTTTCTTTGAATATAAACAGCGAAAGTCATGCACACTGAGTAGAGACTCCTTTGCTTGGGCTACTTTGATATTCATACCCTGATGCCAACAATACTGAGACCCGGTGTCCGGCGACACAAGGACAGGGTGAAGGAATGTGTGACAATGCCAGTAGTGCGTCACTGGGATAATTCTGTCCCCAGGAACATTTGGCAATGGCTAGAGACATTTTTGGTTTTGCAAGTGGAAGGCAGGTGCTCACAGCATCTAGTGGCCATCTTCAACAGCTTCAACACTGCAGGGAGACCTAGGCCTGGCCCTTTCAGCCCCCAGCCAGTGGGGACGTGTGTATGCATGTATGTGCACGTGTATAAATTTGAAAACCAGAGAGGTGGCTTCATGTCTTGTAGTGCATGGGATATCCCTGCAAAAAAGAGTGATCTGACCCCTAAATGTCAGCAGTACCATGGTTGAGAAGACCTTTTCTAGGCTGAGAACCTGTCATTGTGTGAGATTAGATGTCAGCTGTCAGCTCAGGTGGCTTCTGGACATGGTGCCACCATACTTCACATACGACACTTCTGGAGGGAGAATAGAGATACTTTCTGTGTGCTTCCTTTAGAATCCACTTACCACAGAATTTGTTCTGCAACACAGGGCACATTAGTCCACACAGATAATGAAAAATGGTGCCATTCGTTTTACCCAATTCTTTCTCAAAATATTTACAATTGAAATCTGATGGTAACTGAATTTCTTTGTGAATTCAGCCCAGCCTGACTGATATCATTATACTTCTGAGATGATGGCTTGAACCTTTAATCAACAAGAAGTGCAATAATCCTACCATGTAGGGAGAAATTCTCACATGATGATAAACAATACTGGCAACCTATAAATCACCTGTCTCTCTTCCATGCTCAAGGTCTGGCTGCCGATTCATAAGGCAATAATGCCACAGGCAGGGGGGATAGTATTTACTAAAGTGTCCTTCGTAGTGATTGCAGTGCTGTACATATATATTTTCTTTCTTTCTTTTTTCTTCTGGACTGTAATTAATTAACACATAATATTCAGATTAAATAAAGAAATTAATTTTGCTCCAAAGAACCATATATGTTTCTTTAATGTAACATACCAATAGATCTCACTTTTGCAAAGACACAGTTACTCGAACCATCATTAAGAACTTTCATTAGATTTTAAAAAATGGTACATATAAAAATCTTGGTCAGGTGGGAAAACAGTGTGAGCCAGTTGAATGAGAAAGTTCAAAGCACAAATTTCTTCCTTTGTTCATTCAATATGTGTATTTATTGAGCACTTTGCATGTGTGTTTATGAACCTACAGTTTATATATTCCAAGGTGTACATTGTCATAACGGTTGGGTTGATCATGTTTCAAAATTATCACTGTGGGGATTATTCTAAAATAATTTATTGCCATAGTATAGCCCATTTTGGATACCATTTAGTTCTGGATTCAATTTTTGAAGATAATTAAGGTTTTGGTGACAGAACCATTGTTAAAAGGAGAATTCAAAACTGGCCTAGGTGTAGCAAGGGATAGTTGATTATGAACAACCACATGTAAAAAAAATTGGAATGCAGCTATCTAAGAGAAGCAACAGTTAGCAAGTAAGAATCCTAGCCCTTGAATCTGGATGTGCAAGAAAGACCAAACATTTTTACTTTATTCTTTTTAAGAAATGGGGTCTCACTATGTTGCCCAGGCTTGTTCTCAACTCCCAAACTCTTGGTCTCAAGTGATCATCCCACAGTGTCCTTACAAAGTGCTGACATTACAGGCATGAATCACCATGCTCTGTCCATTTTTACAGTTTTTACTTTAATTTCAACCATACTCTGAAGCAACCCTTCCCTCCTGGTAGGCGGGATTGGTTTTGTCAAGATCCAATCATTTTCCACTCTTCCCTCGTCAGTCATTCCCTGGGCGCACTGTAAACCAATGTATCTTTTTCAGCTGGCTAGCTAGCTGGGCTGCTATCCCTCAAAACTAAAAGGTCTTAATTAACAGAACATTTTCCATAGCGAACAATCATTTAAACAATTTGTCACTGTCCATGGTACTTATTCGTAAGTCTAACTTTTATAAATTCCTTCTCTGTAAGTAGGCACAATTGCAAGCCTGAATGGACCAGAATGAAACAACAGTCCACTACCCAAGGCCAAAGAGAGCAGTAACATGTACTTCTGTAATCACAACTCCTGGAAACCAAGTCAGTGCCTTCACTTATTCATTCACTCATTCATTTAAAAAATTGTTCACTGCTTCCTACCAGCAAAACACTCATAATTATTCTTTAAGAAAAATTAGTATTTTTTTTCTAATTAACTTGTTTTTCCTTAGCAGCGGACAGTGGCAAAGCAGATAGGTGTCCAACCAATATTTGATAAATATCTTCGTGTGTGTGTGCCTCTTGTTTATACTTTAATTTTCTTTTCTTATTTTATTTTAAAGATGTGGGGTACAATTCAGGGTTAGGTATACAAATGGTCATTGTGCAGGTAAAGCCTGGGCCTCCCTTTGGTCCCCACTTCACCTGGTTTGAGATTAGCTACTCTTATTGATGGTATTTGCCTTCTCTCCCTCTCCTGGCAGTTTTCAGTTACTGCCAATTCCTTTCTTATATTATTATGAGAATTGTTCAGGGTCCTTTTATGAGTGAGAACATGTGGTGCTCAGTTCTTTGTTTCTGAGATAGATCACTAAGTATTATAGACTCCAAATCCATCCAAGTTGCTGCAAAATCCGTAATTTTGGCCTTATTTATGGCTGCATAATATACGTACCACATATTTTAAAATCCAGTCCATTTTCAATGGGAAGCACAGTTGGTTCCATGATTTTGCTATTGTGAATAAAGCAGCAGTCCCCACCCTTTTGACTATGAGGAACCAGTTTCATGAAAGACAAGTTTTCCATGGGGAAGGGTGTCATTGGGCATTAGATTCTCATAAGGAGCATGCAACCTTGGTCCCTCACATGTGCAATTCATAATAGGGGTTGTGCTTCTATGAGAATCTAATGCCACTGCTGATCTGACAGAAGACAGAGCCCAAACAGTCATGCAAGCATTGGGGAGCAGTTGCAAATACAGATGAAGCTTCACTCACTCGCCTGCTGCTTATCTCTTTCTATGTGACCCAGCTCCCAACAGGCCAGAGACCAGTACTGGTCTGTGGCCTGGGGGATAGGGATCCCTGTTCGAGAGAACCAGTGAACCAGTGCAAGATCGGTCTTGAAGGAGCAAATGAAGCAAATGAAGAAGCATGACTGTATTTGCATGAAGAAGTACCACTACATATTAGGAGGCATGGGCAGGCACCACATCCATGGAACAGAAGTGGTCCCTTTGGAGTTCAGAGGAAATAAATATTACTCTCAGCTAATGGAGGATGGAGGTATGCCTTAGGAAAGACCCCATGGGTAGGATTTTCATTTGTTCTGACTAAGGGTAGGATCAGATAAGGGTTGGGAACATGAACTCCAGATGTGGTAGGGCACTGTTAGCATTGTTTTCCTGAGTCCTAAACCAGGAGCTGGGCAGCTAAAGAGGAAAAGGCTACCTTTCTTACAAAAGCCTAGTAGACATTCTACTCTTCACCCCTGTGTTACACAGAGCTATCTGCCTGGTCACAAGCATACTTGGGCAGCTGACCCCTGTGCCAAAAGCAGAGAAACTTTTAGTGCACCACAAAGACCCAAGAGGACTGCAGAGCTTACCACTCAGGATAGGGAATGTAGAGAGCAATGTAATACTGAGCAATCTATCACAGAGACAAAGAACTGTATACCACGTGTTCTCACTCATAAGTGGACCTTGAACAATTACCATAATACTATAAGAAAGGGATTGGCAGTAGTGGGAAACTGCCAGGCAATGGGAGACACACCTCATCAACAAAGGTACCTACATAATGAACATTTGTATGCCTAGCCCTGAACTGTACCCCACATCTTTAAAATAAAAAATTAAAAGAAAAGATATAATACTCAATAACTTAGTTTAAGATAAAGAACTATATGAGAAAGGAAACTGTAGCAAAGAAGCGTATGCAGACATCTAACAATGCTGACAAATATATTAACCTCTGTCATCACAAGATTTTAAGATATAATGAAACTGATAATGCATAATAGATTAGCATAAAGCATTACATTTGTTTTTTTGTAAAATAAAAATAAAGAAGGTGCTAGTAAGAATAACTTTAGAACAACACTAGAAAACTGAGGCCCTCTGGGCAAACAAAGAGTAGACCAGAAACTTCTTGCTGTAGGGGAGCAAATTCTAGATTCATAGGGCACTTGAATTGATCATGTTGAAATCCAAACTCGTTAGTCAGGAAACCCAGAGGATAAGTGGTAGAGAGAGAACCCAAAGGGTCCAGGAAAATTCCTTCCTAGAAAACATGAATATTGTAGAATTAATATTCTCTCCATTAAGCCTGATAAAAAAAAATGGAGGAGGGAATGGGATAGTTAAGGTCATATGCAGTGAAAAAAGTTACAGTGGAAATAAGGTTAAAATAGCCCTGGGGAATTATCCAACTTGCAGAAGTAATTGACAGTACTAATAGCTCAACTACTACATGGCATACTGTCGAATGAGTGATACCACTGGATGCTTTACATAACTTCATTAATTCATTAACCCTGTGAACCAGGTGTCATTTTCATTATCCTTTGACGAGTGGGAAACTGAGCCTCAGAGGTATTTGGAGACTTGCCTGGGATAACAAAGCTGCTAAAAGGCAGAGGTGGGATTTGGATTTAAGAATTCAGCTTCCAAATTCCACGTGCTTTCTGTCCCTTCAACTGAAATTGCTATCCCTGAAGATGCTCTTTTTCAGGCATGATGCAAATGTAAGAGGAACAAGAACTCCTTGGCTTATCCTTTGAGAAAGAGTCACACATGTCTCCATGCTATTTACAGGCTTTCTTGGCTTCATTTTGGCTTCAGACAGAGCTAAGGTAGCACACGCATTCCACGCATCAAACAGGGGTAGCACGCGCCTTAGCTTAATTACAGGTAGTCAGCATGGACCCACCAAAGAGAAGCCACGCCTGGATGATCTGATAGAATTTTTCAAGGAAACAGCACTGAGTCAACAGGAGGAAGCCTGGCTATAATTTACTTGGACTTCAAGAAAGCTTTTGATATAGTAGCACACAAAAGACTAATATTCTAGGTCAGCAAGTATGTAATGGCTTGAATGGATAAGGAACTTGTCAAGATCTTCAAGATAGAGAGGATAAGAGTCGCAGCAAACAGCCCGGAGAAGGAAAGATGTGACAGTTGAAATTTCTGCCGACACCAGCACTCTGCAGGGCTTTGTTCATTCCCTGACTATTCTGTTAGCGATGTTTGAGTTAAGGGAAGGCCAGTTGGCTTTTTCTGAGGGCCTGAGACTTAAGTTTCAATTCCTTAGTCCAAGAGATAGTCCGGGGTGCCCATGGGTCAGGAAGTTTTTATTTGGTAGCTGGAGCTGAAGCAGCAATTTTCACTGAAGTTGCCTGAGTGAATTTAGATTCTTCTGAGGATTTAAAGTTGTCCAAGCATCAGAATGTTTGAGCTTTGGTTTTACTCTCAGCAATTCTTTATCCTTCCAGTCACTGTTTCCCCAATTTCTCTCTGAAGAGCCATGCCCTTTCACACCATCAGCTCACAGATCTCACAAGGCTTGATTCTCACCCCTGAAAGTGGGGTGAAGAGCCCCAAATGGATGCGTGTATTCCACAGGGTGCAGTAATTAGATTGGGGTGAATGTGTGACACAGGGCTTTCTCTGAGATTGCTGTGCTAGGACTCCTTCCTCCCCATAAATGCCCTGAGGAAATTCAGGTAGAAGGCTTGAGTGTCAGCCATCAGCAGGTTCCACAGCCATGCCTGAGGGAGAAGGTGGGGGAGGAAGCACATTCAGGGGAAGGCAGAGAAGAGAGCCCTGGTGTCACAGACCTGAGCCCCAGTGAAGCCACAAGTCAATACTTTCTTCATGTGGAGGACGATTAGGGTTAAACTTTCTTTTGCTGGCAGTACAAGGAATTCTGCCTGAAACTAATATCCTTTCTATCTCATAGTTTGTGTATTACCACCAGGGTTTTAGACACACAACCCTTCATTCCAGAATTTAATATGGAAACATAAAATGAGAGCTACCCTGCATCAAGCAGGAGTGAAGCCCCTGGCTGCCCCCACTCTCACCCCCAGCTAGTCTTACCAGGGCTCAGGGCCACACCTAGAAGTCATCGGAGGGGAATTAGGAACCCTCTCCAGAGCAATGCGCCCATTTAGTATTCAAGCACATGGAGACCCACAAAAGATTAGTAACTTGCAGGGTCACAAAGACAGTTTGAATCAGAGCTGGGGTATTTCTTAAGTTCCAAATGTGTTCTTTTCCATATCAAAACAGACCTTTTTTTCTCCCAGTCAAATATGTGGGTTTTATTCACAAACCCAGTAAGTTTCTGTCTCTGCTTGTATAACTTTAATTGATCCTCTAGTGTAAGTCAGGTTTTGTCTTGGGCAAATGGTACACCTGATCAATTTATCATCATCATCATCATCATCATCATCATCATCATCATCATCAGCATCATCATCATCTTAACAGATGTCTATGTTTAGCACTCCAGGAATGATGTGCTAAACACTGTGCTGAACATCTTGCTAGTGTTATCATGTAGTATCTTCATGAAGTAATCCTAAATAATAGCTACTATCATCAGCCCCACTTTATATATGGGTAAACTGAGACTTAGGTAATTCAATCTTAATCTGGTCAGCAGATATTTTTTCGGTGTTCATTATGTGGCAGCACCTGTGCCAGAAAAAAACAATCCTCTTCTTCCCTCCACAGAGGACAGAGGGTTATGTGTCTGGAGAGTAGGAAAAAGAGAGTGAGTCCTGACAAATGCTGGAGAGATGAGAAGGTGAGACTACCCAGGGGCTTCCATGGGACTTCTGGGATTGTATCTTTTATCCCATGATCCACAGAGGATCATATGTAGGTTTTCTTTAAGAGAAGGCAGTGTCAGGATTTGCACTTTAAATGGACAATTTGGAATAAGATGAGATTGCAGAGATGAAGAGCAGCAAAGAGATTTAAGAAATACTTGAGGGTTAACAAAATAAACTTTTAGCCGGGCTCGGTGGCTCAGCCTGTAATCCTGCGCCTTTGGGAGGCTGAGGTGAGTGGATTACCTGAGCCCGCGGGTTCGAGACCCACCTGGGCAACTTGGCGAGACCTCATCTCTACAATAAATCAAAAAATCAGCTGGGCATGGTAGCGCGTGCCTGTAATTCCGGCTACTCTGGAGGCTGAGGCGGAAGGATCCCCAGAGCCCAGCGGGTTGAGGCTGCGGTGGCCGGAAGCGGCCACTGCACTCCAGTCTGGGTGACAGAGTGAGACTCCAACTCAAAAAAAAATTAATTAATAAATAAACTTTTAAATATGGGGAATGGCTGGGCCTGGTTGTTCAAGTACAGCACTTTGGGAGGCCAAGGTGAGAGGATTGCCTAAGCCCGTGGGTTTGAGAACAGCCTGGGTAACTTGGTAGGCCTCATTTCTACAATAAATTTTTTAAAAAATTAGCCAGGCATGGTAGTGTGTGCCTGTAGTTCTGGTTAGTTGGAAGGCTGAGGCAGAAGGATCGTCTGAGCCCGGTAGGTCGACATTGAGGTGGCCATGAGCATGCCACTGCACTCCAGCCTGGGTGATGGAGTGAGACTCCAACTCAAAATAAAATTAAACAAACAAATAAATAAAGACAATATTGATGAAGGACGATGAAGAAGGGAGAGGCCAAGGGTGATGGCTAGGGTTTATGGTCACCCTCCTGGCAGAGCATGGCACTAGACCCAAAGATGAAGACTACAGACAGACAGCCGGTAGGTATGATGGGGAATTTGGCTTCTGTATAATGAATGTGAGAAACATTGAGTTGCTGAGTATTTTGTTGAGTAGCTTGGATTGAGAACTATCTTCTGGAAGGCTTCAGTTTGCAGACAACAAATTGAAGCACTGAAGTGGGTGAGAACTTCTAGAGAAGAAACAAAAAGAGTAGGAGTAAGAAAATAAGAATAAAAACAAAGGATAAGACAAATAATGAACAGAGAGTAAGGACAATGCCTTGAGAGCACCCACGTTGAAAAGACAGGTAGTTGGGGACTAGGAAGGCAGATCGAGACGTGGGTCAACACTTGGGCCTGAATTGGCATGGCCAGCACCAGAGCAAGTGAGTGTTAGCCATGCAATACTGGCAACTAGTTAAGGTGATTCCGGCATGAGGGCAACACGGAGGCAGCAATTGGGGCATAGCTGGCCCAGAGAGGGAGCTGGGGAGAAAGAGTCATCAAGGATCTTTGTTTGCTTGTTATTAAGATGGGTGAGAAGCATGTTTAAGAGATGAAAGGAAGGATGGCAATGGAGAGACTGAGGTTGTGGAAGGGAAGAATGTGTGATTGAGAATCTCAGTTTCCCATGAAAGTGTGGGATTCTGAGCAAGGATGGGAGAATGGACCTCTGCTTAAGGAGGGTCAGCTCTTTCCCAGTAACAGGAGGGGTGGAGGGAAAGGCAGTGCCAATGGACTAGAAGACATTGCCTGTGCTGGCCAGCCAAGAAGTAGTGGGAGTTAACCCTGCTCTCTGGTTGACCTCACACCAAAGTCACTCTCTCTTACTTCACTTCTATGTTAATAGTCATTTGTTTTAATAGCCGCATGACTTTGAGGGCAAATAGTTTCCCAAAACTTAATGTACACAAATCTTACGGTAATGTTTGCTGTTTACTTAGGTCTTTGGTACCTAATTTTAAAGCAACTCATTAATATAACCCCAGGAGTGTTGGCCAGAGAACTCAGACTCTATGGAACCTTTAAAAATGAAGATTTCCAAGCCCCAACACAGGGGATTGTGTTGGCAGATGAGCCAAGATAAGTTGTCTTTAAAATCTCTCTGTGTGGGGTGCTGTTTAGCCAGGTTTGGGAGCAATAAAGTCAAGGCATTATTGATAATTTGTGGCATTTGAGGTGGGTCCCTGCGTAGCCAAGTCTATATAAATAGAGTAATCAATTATCTCTGTAGTGGGTCCAGGATTCCACGTTTCTGCAGAGATTGATTGGTCATGGAGCCTTGGGATGATTGTAAACTAGTGGTTGCCAACCTTGGCTGCACATTAAAATAAACTTTGGGAGATTTTCCCAGCTGCACTAAGGATCAGTAGAATTTGATTCTCTGGTTCACTATAGTTCAACTGTACTGAGACATAATTTATATACCATAAAATTTATCTGACTTATGTGTGCAATTCAATGCAACCATCACCATAATTACATTTTCATAATCTCAAAAACTTCCAAGGTGACTCCAGTGTGTAGCCAGTGATGAGAACTGCAACAAAGAAATTAGTTATTCAGTTATTCTTTAAACAACATTGAATGTGTGGTGACAGTCAGTAGTTAGTGTCATATATATGTCACATGCCTATGAAACTGTTGGTGGTTGAAAAAGACAGGTAAAGATTGTACATAAACTAATCAAGTCTTAAAGTCTATTTCAGAGTCCCCATAGTACTTCTATTCATTTCTCAATTCATTCAAATATTATTTGATTAACTAATATGTATATGTCACCCATTACATATCAACCACTTCAATAAATCCCACAGATTCAGTAAGGAGAAAAAAATGTGTAATTCCCAATCTCTGTAAATTTTCCATAACAGAAATCATTAAACCCAAAGTAATTCATCTTCTGATAGAACACAGCAATATACATACAGGTAATAAAAATATAAATATAGTTGAAAAGTTGCAAGAGGATTTTTCATTTATTAGTTATAGCTGATAAAGATATTGCCCAAATTTATCAGATGTTTTGCTCATCATAGTAATGGCATACATTTTATGACATACACATGGAAAAGTATCTGTGAGCTTAATGGGCTTAGGCTATAGTTTCAAAAAAACTCAATCAGAACACAATAATCCTGGATGTTGAAATCCCAAAATAACAAAATTTCTAAGGTCTAGAGTTCCCAAAAATTACAATTCCGAAAGATCAAAAATCTCTAAATGTATCACTCTGGAAAAATAATTTTAAAAATCTTTAAAAGACATTTATTTACATTTTTAAAGGAGTTTTTTTAGAAACATAAAAACAAACACTTCATAGGCCATTTTACACTATAGAACAGGCAATCACAGCATACATATTTTTGCAGGCTTAAACATTCATTTATTCTAATGACATTCACACAGGTTTAGCAGCTCATAAAGAGATAGGTCAAAAAGCAAAAATGTATAAGCACACGCCACTGTGGCTGATAATCATGTGCACCCAGCTTTATAACTGCAGTCATCTGAAATACCATGATCAACAACCTAAATCTCTTGATGAGACAGATCAGCCGGGTGTGGTGGCTCACGCCTGTAATCCCAGCATATTGGGAAGTGGAGACGAGAGGATGGCCTGAGCCCATGAGTTCGAAACCAGCCTGGGCTATATGGTGAGATCTCATCTCCACAATATAAAGAAAAATTAGCTGGGCATGGTGGCACACACTTTTAGTATCAGCTTCTTGGAAGGCTGAAGTGGAAGGATCACCTGAACCCAACAGGTAGAGGCTGCGGTGACCATGAATATGCTACTACACTCCAGCCTGGGTGTCAGAGAGAGACTCTGACTCAAAAACAATAATAATAATAAACTTCGGATGGGTCATTGCCACATATTCAGTCACTCAAAGACCTGAGATTCAAGAATCGTTACCTTTCACAAACACAGGTGTACACAAAGGACATCCTGTTACTAATCAAGGAAGTGTCAATGTATTTGTTTTGCTTTTGTTTTTAGAGACAGGGAAAAATGCAATGGCATGATCACAGCTCAGGCAGTCTCAGAAGTTTCAGTGCTTTTACAGATGCACACAATGCTTATGTACAAAGTCAATGTTGTGATAATGCATTTTCATGGAGTTAATTTGCAAAAAGATGCATTGAATGAATTAGAACTCTCCAAACATCTTTACACAGTTTATGCCTCCAGTACTGGAGATGATGAAGAGATGAAATGTATAGCATGGTAAATAGGCTCTACGTGTGAAGGGCCAGAAGTTGTACACGATTGAACAATTTGGCAGGGGAGAGTTCTTGTATTTTCACCTGCATTTTCACTTCTATGATCTTCCAAACACTTGCTGTACTTGTATTTGAACAGTGCTTGTTGTCTACCAGTTGTGTAAGTATGTGCTGTTCATTTGAAAGTTTGAGTGTTGCTCAACCATTGCAATGAAAAGATTTTCTATTTTCACAACGCCAATAAAAATTAGCCTTTGAAATGTTATCTTTCACCATTAGTAGTCTTGCACACTTAGCTTATCACAGTCTTTTTGTGATGGAATGATTTCACAGATGTCTTTCATTGTGTTGTAGGGGTACAGTAAGAAAAGATGGTATTGTGTTTTCCCAGTACCAAATCTGTATTAGTCAGGGATCCCCAGAGAGGCAGAACCAGTAAGATATGCAGATAGATGCAAGAGAAGAGATTGATTTATCAAGGGAATTGGCTGCCACAATTTTTGGTGACTGGGAAGTCCCACAACAGGCTCACTGCAAGTTGGAGAACCTGGGTTGGTGGCAGCTTCATGGTTCAGTACATGTCCAGAGGCTTCAGAACCAGGAGAGTCATTAGTGTAACTCAGTCCAAGGCTGAAAGTCTTTGAAACTGGGGAAAAGCTGGTGTAAGTCCTGGAATCCAAATGTCAGCATGCCTGGAATTCTCATGTCCAAGGCAGCGGAAGAAAAGTCTGTCCCAGCTCTGAGAGAGACTGATTTGCTCGCTCTAGGCCCCCAGTTCATTGGACTGTGTCAACAAACATGAAGGACAGATTTTTCCATCTCATCTGCTCAGACTCACATACTAATCTTCTCTGGGCACACCTCATAGACACACCCCAAATTAGGCTTGACCGTGTTTCTAGGTATTCCTTAATCTAATAAAGTTGATGCCCAGAATTAAGTTCACAAGTCTACTCTTTGTCAACTTGGCACCCACACACATCTCCTTAAACCATTCTCAATTTCCAAATAAAGCAATAACAAGGTTGTGGTTCTAATGTGATGCACTAAACATGAAGCAAAGATCCCACATACAACTGAAAACACACTAATCCCCTCCACAGAATTTGACTTTCAGGATTTCAACATTCAGGATTTTAATCTCTTGGGGTGTTGATTTGGGGGAATTTTAGATGTTAAGAATATTGAACACTAGGGATTTTGATCTTTAGGGATTTTAAGTTTTTAGGATTTCAACATTTCATTGTTAGGTAATCGAGATAGGCATGCAATCCTGGATTGTAGGCAAGACTTAATGAAAGTCTGGACTTGACCTGTGTCTCTCACTGGTACTAACAGACTTGGGGAATTTAAATGTAAGAATGGGAGTTCACAGTAGCAGAATGCTGCCTGCGGGTGGGGCACATAACATTAGTAAGGGTACCTGATCTCAAACCAGGCAAAGTGGGAATCAAAGGGAAGCCCCAACTTTATCTGTATGATGACATCTACTTAATCCTGAGTTGTACCCCACATCTTTAAAATAAATTTTTAAAAAAGAATGGGAATTCAAACACATATTTCTTTTTTAATCCCCATCAAATGTAGGAATGCACATCTTGAAACACAGGTTGAAATACAGGCTCACTCAGTGTTACGGTATCCTTCACCACAACCTCAACCACATGCCCATTCTGGCCCAGAGTGGCTATTTCTGTCTTGTGAAGTCCTGCCACACTGGTTGGCGTCTGATGCCTGTGGAGACAGTACTCACAGGCCAAGATAAGGACTTGGTTTATGTGCTTGGGAAGAGAGAGAGAGAGAGAGAGAGAGAGAGAGAGAGAGAGAGAGAGAGAGAGAGAAAGAGACTTGAGCCAATTCTATGATTTAGATACCTTTAAACTGTTCTTCAGTAATAAAAGACTCTATTCTGTCCACCAGACAGAATGATCTCATGAAAACGTATCCCTGGCCCCATTAGAGTCTTATAATCTGGTTGAGAACATTTGTCATCAAAAAGACCAAGTCTTTTCCTCCAACCCCCAGCCTGCTCTCAGCTGACACCTCCTCTGTCCCACGGTGCCTGTCATGTTCACAGAACAGCAGGGTAGATGGGGGCGGTGGCGGGGGAGGTTGGAGCCGAGGTGAACTACAGGCTTGCTATATTTTCCATGATTGTCTTCTGGAAGAAATGACCAGCAGCTGGGCAGTTTGTGCAGCTAGAATTCCAGAAATGATTCATGTGTTGATATGTTAATTAGGAGCAATCGTTTTTCAACAGAGCAACCCAACAAATATGATGACTAAATAAATCTGTGTGCTTCGATGCCAATGGTAGCATTTAATCTGGAGAGGCAAAGCTCTGTGCAAGTGTCTCCTGGGGAGAAAGCAGATTCTGATTTCAAGGGAAAGAGGACATTTTTTTTGCTGCCTGGTTCTGGGAGGGGAGGCCCTGAGGGTAGATGCTTGGCATTTGGGTAGATCTCAGACTCTGGATTATTCAGCTAGAATCAATTGGGAATAATAATAATTACAACAACAGCAATAACATTAGAGAATATGTACTCCCTATTTTCATGTGCCAAAAACTGAGATTAAGAATGCTACATGCATTATCTCATGAAAGATTCACTACAGTATATAAGCAATAATATAAGAGTTATTACTATCATCACTAATTTCCAGAAGAGATGTTGAGGTCGGAGATGTCAAGTGACTAACCCAAAGACAATAAGAAGCAGGGCTGAAACTCACATGAACACAGATCCATCAGGCACCCAACTTATGCCCTGAACTGCATAAAGAAAGGGCTTATAGATGGACAGAGGGAATCCCAGAAAATGCCTGGGATTCTTCCTTCCACAGAACCTTTTCCCACCACTGAGAAGCTAGAAGAATGCTGATTTGCCTCACTTGCTGAGAATGTCTATTCTCTTTGCAGAAACTTCTCTACCCCAAACCCCCGAAAAAGATGTGCTGCTTGGAGCAGAAAGTGAAGATACTTGGACAGTACAGACTGTGGTCCCAGGAAGGAGCTGAGGACCAAATGTGAGCAGGCGAGGACACTGAGATGGGCCAGAGATACAGAAGTAAAGACCTGGAGAGCAGAAACAAGAGCCAGTGGGACAAGGCAAGAGACCCAGGGGCCACCCCAGCTGCCAGGTGTGTGGGTGCAACCTGATGACGGGTATGGGAACAAGGCTGAAGTGAGTAAACCAATGCCTCTTCTTTCTTGAGAGGAGGCAAGAGCCAGTTCTTCTTTTTAAACCCCACATTTTCACTGGTGTGTCCTTACACTTCTAGACTCGAGCGATGCACTCCCAATGAAGCTTTTATGTCAAAACAATCTGAGAAATGCTGTATATTCTTTTTTTCTACTTTTATTTTAGTTGCAGGGGTACACATGCATGTTTGTTACATGGACACATGGTGTGGTGGTGGGTATTGGGTCTCATTGGCCCATTCTTTAGCTAGTGAACATTGTACCTCATAGGTAAATTCTTAACCCTGATTCTCCTCCCCAACTCCGCCCTTGTCGGTGTTTCCAGTGTCTATTATTTTCATCTTTGTGCCCAGAGAAATACTGTGTATTCCATTTCCCCGTTGAAGAACACAAATGCAATTATTATGATAAAGATGGACTTCACTTCACATAACACTTAATTTACCAAATATGTTTGGTCATAGTTTTTAAAATAAATCACAAGAAACATTCCAGGGGTACTATTTGAAAAGTGTCAGTCAGTGGCACTGAAACATCACACACCTGTGGTTAGGGGCAGGAAGAGGTTCCCGGTAGACTGGGAGGAAAGATTCCAGTGCCTGACCCAGGGGAGGCATTGAAAGTTAACACTTCACCTGGCTCGCAATTTTCTGCTCTTGCTCATCACATTTTAGACTTTACTAGGGGATGACCAAATCTATAATGTAATCGTCACTGCCCATGTGTTTGTAATAATTTTCTTTATAGTAATACCTATTATAATTGGAGGTTTTGGCAACTGGTTAGTCCCCCTTATAATTGGAGCTCCTGATATAGCATTTCCACGTATAAATAATATAAACTTTTGATTATTTGATGTTCTGAATTTCCTCATACAGGAAACAAACAATTGCTTTTGTCCTTAGAACACATTCACCTCTGTCGTTTCTGTCTTTAATATGCAAAATGTATATAATGTCGAAACATGTTTTGTTTCTGATGCTGACTACCTGGGGAGGTCATGGGTGCTGTCCTTGGTGCTAAGGGCTTGAGCGCTGTCCTTGGTTCTGAGTCTGGCAAGGTCATTTTTCTGAACAACTCCTATGACATTTGAAATAGCTCTGATGGTCATGTGAGGATACAGAGGGCCCCATGTGCTAAGAACTCACAGAAAGAATAAAAGATTTCTTCCCAACAAGTAAGGGATTTCTTTTACTGCCTTGTGAATACTGTCCCTTCCCGTACAGAAACAGCACTACTTTTCAGCTCTGGGCTTTCGGGCGGGCTTGGCTATCTCCCCAGCTTCCCACCCCCCACCAAAAAAAAGGTCTAGAACTAAGTTTGAGGAAAGAAGCTGGATTATTCTAAATAATAACATTAGTATATTACTGTATCTGGAGTTCCTCTAAATACAGATGAAATTCTACCATATGTACAAAGCTGGGAGGGGGAAGATGAAGGGGGAAGCTGGTATTGATTTCTGGGTTAATGCAATAGTTTAGGGAGCCTCATGTGGGGGGATTGTAAGAGGGTCACGTGTTGAGGTAGAGGCAATCTCGAGTCAGACATGACTATGAGAATGGAAGTCTCCAGGCCTTTGCATAAATTCCACCAGGAACTAGAATGTCCATAGTACAGAGTAAAATTTAAGAGTCCCTGGGTCTGGGTTTCAAGAACAGGCACTGACTGGGCAAGGTGAACATGGAACCAGACCTTGGAATTGATCACAACAAGCTTCTTCTGCATTCCCTCCTTTGACGCTCAAGGGAGAAAACACGTTATTAGGATGACAGGAAGGGACTGCTACATGATGGAATGGGAAGGGTTTAAAAAATGAGAGTATCCTTCTTGTACGTGGGGCTCAAGTGGTTGAACTGTCCAGCCTAAGAGGTAGCTCATGATGTCTCCCAAGACAGCGGAAACCAGCAGGCATTGCATCATCCTATCACTTCCCCCAAAAGGTGAGTCACTTCCCATGCTGTAAGTGTTGGGAACCCACAGGTTACCATACTGTGTTGTTGTAAAGCAGAAGTGAGAACAGTCTGAGGACCTCTACTTTAGGGATGAAAATGACCTTGTGTGTTTAAAATCAAAGCTGGCAGAATCCAACCACATGAGAAAGAAACCTCCAATAGTGTCACCAAACATAGAAAACAGGCTGAATTTCAGGAAAATCCAGTATTACAAATCCCACGATTATCCCAAAGCAACCCAATATGTATTTGGATGGACTGGAACTTCACGAGGTAGAAAATATACTCTAAGCTTGTACAATTCACTGTTCCTGACTACATTCCTTTCTGGAGAACAGCTACACAGAGACCTCGAAGTGAAGTTGCTCACAAAATACTTAATATTTTGAATCCCTACTTTGTTACACACAAAAACTGCACTGTGTAGATAACTTCAGTTGGATTCAAATTCCAATTTGAAAACTCAATATAAAGTGTACTCCCAAGAATACATAATTAGACAATGTTTATTAGGCAGCCTGGGTACTTAGAGTGTTGAATATGGGTTAATCTTGGATAGATTTAAAACACCACCTGTTCACTTCTGTTAAAAAATATATTATAATTGTAATTTCTGTTTCACTGGAGTACTTAATCCTAACATATTTAGTTTCATCTTCTGAATACATAGTTGGTTTCAGAAACCCTCGCATCAGTCAGACAGTCAGCAGGCAGCCCCTGTGTTCAAAATGCATGGGTGTCGCTGGGATGTAATTTCCAGAACAGGCCCGAGATCCACAGAAGCCATCACCTGAGGGAGCCACCAAGTCCTACTCAGGAATAGGAGATCCTTGCAGTCTTGCAAGGAAAAGGGCCGCCTCAAGGGGAGTTGGGAGAGAGCTGGCTCAGGCCTTTTGTGGCCTGTATTCTTTTTTTTTTTAGTTGGAGTCTCACTCTGTCACCCAGACTGGAGTGCAGTGGCATGCTCCCGGCCATCGAAGCCTCAATCTGCTGGGCTCCGGCAATCCTTCCGCCTCAGTCTTCCAAGTATCTGTGGAACTACAGGCGTGTGCTACCACGTCTGGCTAATTCTTTTTTTTTTAAATTTACTGTAGAGATGAAGTCTCGCCAAGTTGCCCAGGTGGGTCTCGAACCCGCGGGGTCAGGCAATTCACTCACCTCGGCCTCCCAAGGCATGGGATTACAGGCTGAGCCACTGAGCCCATCTGTGGCCTGTATTCTTAAATTCCAGAGAAAATAGCCCCCTTAAAAACACTATATATGTACACGCATTGAAATATCACTCTGCATCCCCTTAAATATGTATGCAGTTGTGTTAACTAAATTATTTCCTGTTAACTAAAAATAAAAAT
The DNA here is from genome assembly GCA_963574415.1 of Tarsius wallacei. NCBI lineage: Eukaryota > Metazoa > Chordata > Mammalia > Primates > Tarsiidae > Tarsius > Tarsius wallacei. The sequence goes on from CAUYQG010148494.1 coordinate 31,336, forward strand.
AAAAAGTAAAAAAATATATTATAATTGTAATTTCTGTTTCTCCAGGACAGGGAAGTTCTATGGAAGCCGTGCCTTGAACTTTCTCAGTTCGGTGTTTCCTAGAGGGAAGAGAATGGGTGAGGAGAGGCATCAAAGCAATTGAGAGATGCTCATGGTTATTTTTGTATTCCCCCTGTTTCTTCTACAGGGTTATACATATGCTCCTTGAATAAAGGTTGTTAAGTTGGTTTAAAGATAATGAGTTCAACCCTCTGTCACTAGAGCCAGAGTCACAGGATCATCTCCAGGGGCTCTTGGGGTAGCATCACAGCTAAGAGCCCAACTTTGGAGGCACAGTGTCAGTGGTTCTCAATGGGGGGGCAACTCTTCTCCCTAGAAGACCTGTGTCAAGATCTGGAGACTTGGTTGTCACAACTGGGAATTCTACTGGCATATCATCTACAGATCGGAGAGACCAAGGACACTGCCAAACATCACATGATGCATAGGGCAGCCCAACTGCACAGTATGATCTGACCTCAAATGTCAATTGTGCCAGGACTGAGAAACCCTGCATTAGCCATGATTTACCTTCTTTTGAGCTTTTGATTGTGTGTGTGTAAAAGGGAATAACAATGATAGCATCTCAATAGCTAGAGGGCTGGTGGAATTGAGATGACAAATGGGAAATGCTCATGAATTGCCAGCTAGCCTCTCTCCCCTTCTGCCTTTCCCCATTTCAACAGCCACCTTTGCAAACCTTTCCTGGTTGTTCTTGTTGACTTTAAGTCTCCATAGTTAGACCCATATTAGGCCACATTTGGTCGGGGGCACTTGTTCAGAAAAGAAGTGTCATGGTCTTTCTCCTCTGCATTTCCAGAGTCATCCCCAAGAGGTGCAGATGCGGTTATGCATGCCCCTGGTCCCCTCCAGAATCAGGAGGGACCGTTGCTGGCAGGAAAACAATAGACATCTGTTGTGGCTTCAAACTCTGGCTCCATGGCCAGCTGAGGGATGCTGGCCAAATCGCTAACCCTGTCTATGCCTCCATCCACTTCTTTGTGTGTTGAGTGTCCCCATAGCGCCAATCTCATAGAGTTGTTTTATGAGGTCTCCAGTAGGGTCATCTTTGCAAAGTGCTTAGAGCCATGCCTGACACAAAATTAGTACGGTTTACTTGATAATAATGCCTACTGATGTGTGAGAGGTAATGAGAGAGAAAAAATGGCCAAACTGTCAAATCAACAAGATCAGAGGCCTCTCTCAGGCAATCACAAAGAGGGACAATGAAGGCACATCCACCGTGAATGGAGTGCAGGTTGCCCCAAGACCAAACACTGGGATTCACCAGCCCAGGTCCTCAGTGACCCGTGCAGTGGCACCAAGAAAAGGGGTTGGAGCCGGTCTCGGTGGCTCAGCCTGTAATCCCGCACCTTTGGGAGGCTGAGGTGAATGGATTGCCTGAGCCCGCGGGTTCGAGACCCGCCTGGGCAAGCGAGACCTCATCTCTACAGCAAATCAAAAAATTAGCCGGGCGTGGTAGCGCGCGCCTGTAGTTCCAGCTATTTGGAAGGCTGAGGCGGAAGGATCGCCGGAGCCCATCAGGTTGAGGCTGCGGTGGCCGGAAGCGGCCACTGCACTCCAGTCTGGGCGACAGAGTGAGACTCCATCTCAAAAAAAAAAAAAAAAAAAAAAACAAAGAAAGGGGGTTGGGTAGGGAGGCACAGACGGGTCACCTTCAGCCTGCCTCAGCATTTAAAAACCTGATTGACTTTTATTTTCCCCTAGAGACTGCAAATGCTGGGTTGCAGAAAAAGGAATCAGAATTGAACAGAATTGGAACTTTAAGGTAGATTTAGGATACTATCTTTGCGGGTCAGCCTGGTAGCAACAGGATTAAAGAGAGTCTTGTGGGAAAGCAAAATCATAATTTTATGTTCTTCAAATGGACCCATTTATCTATAAATTGAAAAATCCCTTAAAGTGGAAGACTCTATAATAACATATTTAAAGTATTTCTAAAGGTAGTCATTTTATATGGAGTTTATCTTGACTTTATGTTAAGCATATATCCCAAGGTTAATTCATACATTTTAAGAGTTTGGACCATGGATCAAAATGTGGAAGGAGGAAAGGAATTGAGGGGCAATGTTTTCCACTGGACACATACAATGGAAGCTGCTGTGGGAAGGAGAATTGTATTTTCATTGCCATGAGAACAATTTGAAAATGATTAGTTCTAGTTCCAGATTTGCCTACAATAACAAGAAAGAAAAAAAAAGTTCCCTTTTGCAAAAGGTCCGAGTGTAGTGCCAAAATTCCATTTTATAACCTAAAATACAAAAATCAATTTGTTTCACATCTCACATTTTAGTGTAACTAAACAGCTTTCAGTGTTGGGTAGGAACATATTTACCAAAAGATTCGTAGCAACATGTTTGAGACAGTTGTATACTCTCTGAGCTGTGGCGAATGCAGAAGTGGATTACTCCTCACGGAATGCTAAAGTTCCAAATTTTTGTTCTTAATCCAAAAATATTTGTAAGACATCCATGTAGTCCAAAGAAAGAAACATCAATCAAGTTGATTATTCTGGAAAATTTAGAATTAATGTAAAAGCCACCCTGGGTTGGCTAGTATGAACCAAATGCTTACTTGGTGACAATCTCCAGCCTAGGGACTAGGGGCACAAAGATGGACAAAATGCATATTCTCATGGAACTTAGCTACCTATAGGAGAAGAAGGTTCAGAAACAATAATATGCTCAAAAGAAACACACTATACCGTATGTCGGAAAGTGATAAGTTCCATGGGAACAAAATATATAGCAGGTAGAAAAGTCAGGAGGCCTGGGGATGGGTTAGCAAGGGAAGTTGGTCACCATTTTAAATAGCATGGTCTCCATAAAGCATATATTTGTGAAAATATTTGGAGAAGAGTTAGAAGTGAGTTATGTGGTTATATGGCAGGAAGATTGTCCCCAGCAGCAGGCACTAGCTGGCGACACTGGAGACGGAGGGAGAAAGAAAAGGAGAAAGGCAGCTTCTCAAACCCTTCTACTATCCAGATTGAGTGGAGAGTTCTCAATAATTAATTTTTCAGATACTTTTGGGAAAACCAAGTTGAGCCACTCTTAAGAAGCAAAGTGGCTAAGTATCTCCCACGGAGATGGATTTGCATACAATGCTTAATTTTGTAAAATTAAATTCAATGACTCTCAAAAATAAAAATTTAATACTCAGAACTTCAAGTATACTATTCTTCAATTATTTGGGTTGTTAATTTTTCTAATCAGTGTTTTAAATGTGAAGCTCTCAAAATTTGTAAAATATTTATGAGAAAATGAAGAAATGCCACACACAGATAGTGCTGAATGATAAATCTTTTAAATAAGAAAATGGAAATGTCATTTAGCATTTTTGTTATTTGCTTTCAGTTGAGCATGTCAAATACTGAGGCCAGCAAGATGGCAGACTTAATTAAGTGCATGTAGAGAGATAGCACTGGTTTGTACAAACATGGAAATAGGCATAAATAATCCTGTGAGCTCTTACATACTGTTTCACATCTGGTTTCTACATAGTTTTAAGGTAGAATAAGTGTGTGAGATATATTTGATATAAAGTCTTTGCTGTGACGTTCAGATGCTTCTTCCCCTGTTAGTCAAACAGATGCTGAAACGCGGCTAATGAAAGTCACGGTTACCTGGTACCTCTCAGTAGAAACTGTGGTAAGCAGTCATCAGTCACATTTGGAGGCTGCATGATGACTAATATTTTTCACCAAAATCTGATGATTCATACCTACTTCATAGCAGAGAGAATATTTATATGCTAAAATCAATCACAGATTTGGGAGATTTAAACTAAATTTTGTATTTTACTGAGGCAACTAAACTTAATGGAAATATAATTGTTTATAACCTGGTTGCATATTGCAGCAAATATTAGAATTGAGTAAGTTTGAGAGAAATGGTCAATTGTCTAGAAAAATTTCTGCAGTATGTGTTTTTAGAAGCAACCAAGTTCACTGTGCTTATAAAACGGAGTAATTTTATGAACATTTATGGATGATTATGAAGCATTTTAAGAAGCCATGTGGGCTTATTTTCTAATAGATGATCCAACTGCCCCCAGCAAGCCCTGAGCAAAGCTTAGTTACAATCATGTACCGAACTATCACTGAGTCATGAATGCCTACGCTCTTCCTTCATAATCCACTTGGAAGGATCGCATCATGTCTTCTCTATGGAATTATTTTTACCAGTCATTCTCTGAACTGAGTATCAGTGTATTGCCCAAAGTTTCTAAACCTCACAGAGAAATTAGTATGAGCTCCAATAGCCTGGAATGTTTTATAGAGATTCACAAGCAGGGCACAGAGACTCACACCTGCAACCCCAGCACTTTGAGAAACTGAGGCACAAGGATTCCTTAAAACCAGGAGTTTGATATCAGTCTGGGCAACATAGCAAGATCCCATCTTTACAAAACATTTAAAAAAGGTAGCTGGGCATGGTGGTACACACTTGTAAACCCAGTTACATGGAAGGTGGAGGAGGGAGGATGTTTTGAGACCAAGAGTTGGAGGTGCAGTGATATGGTGGCTCCCACTGCACTCCAGCCTGGGTGATGGACTGAGACCCACTATCTTTCTAAACAAAAGGAGGAGAGAGAGGGAGAGAGAAGGGGATGGGAAAAAAGAGAGACAGAGAGAGATTGATTCACACGGCCATGGCCATGTACATACATAAAAGGGGGGACACCCCAAAAAACAAAATTATTTTTTTGAGTATGGGCCCCCTGTAGTAGAGGTAATTAAGTGTTCTAGGAACCCATCACCATTAGTGTACCAGCCAGCATTGTTGTGAGAGGCTGCATTCGGCTTCAGTGGATTTTTTATGGAGATTCTTTCAATGTGTTTGCCCATTTCCTAATGGGTTATTTCCAAGCTCATCTGCCCACACAGCACTGAGTGTTCAGCAGTTTTTGACCAAAAATGGCATGACTCCCATGCTTCACCCAATCTCACCCTATGTGACTTTTTTTTGGTTTCTTCAGATTTAAAAAAATCATTACAGAGAAACATTTTGCCGATGTGGTAGAGGTGAAACAAAAAATGGCAGAAGCACGAAAAGGCATCAAAATTGACAAGTTTAAACACTGTTTTGAGCAGTAGAAAAGCATCTGGGTGGGTGTATTGCATCAAACAGAGAGTGTTTTGAAGGTGATTGAAGTTTAAACATGTAAGAATAAGCACACAATGTTTTATAAATAAATTCCATTTCTGGAGGGGTCCCCTATCATATATTACAGCATACATGAGGCCCACAGGCGTACACAGTGGTTCTCAGTCCTTAGTTCTCAGATAGAATAGAAGCACTCAACACAGTGTGTTTCAAGAGAAAACCACACACTCATAGAGATCGTGATTTATTTGTTGAGTTTGCAAGGCTATACACAGCTAACATGTAGTAGGCTCACAATTTACACTGAAAACTCCCATCTGCTAGTAAAATCCCGTCCGTTTGTGTATCCCAAGTATATGTATTTCCAATGCATTGACACTTACTTTCATGTTGATAGGTTAAAATTCTCTCTTTCAACTGAGTATTTTGGCTTCATACAAGTTCCATCAGAAGGTTAGAAAAATGATCTGAACATCCATCTGCCCACAGATGTGCAGCTAAGCCTGTGAATAGAATGTGCCGTGTCCATGATATTCTTCCCATGATGACTTGATTTCCTGATTGAAGTGTTCTGGCCTTGGTGTCCAGGCCTGGCCAGCAGCACATTTCTCTTTTTTTCACAGTTGAAGAGGCATCTTGTGTCTGTCCTCAATGCATTTCCCTGCAAACTCTTTTATACACAGCTTTGTTTCATGGAACTCAAAGTCCTGTCTACAGAGCTGGCTACTTCACGCCATGCCTCAGGCAGCATAGAAGCTTCCACATCAAACAAAAGCACACTAATCACTGATAACTATTTTCAACTATAGGAAGTGATGATTTTCCTGTTGTGCTGCTGAAAATTCAATTTCTCATCTAAAATTCATCTAAATTGCTCGCCCATGAATTAACAATTCTGAATGCTAACGGAGATGCTGAATTTTATTATCTTTTAGCTCCAAGTTCTGGGCAATGTCATTGGAGATGACAAGGTCTGCACAGACTTCTCCTTATTCCTCATTTTGTCATCTGTAATCAAGAAATGCTTGAACACACACACACACACACACACACACACGTGTACATATATGTGTGTACTTGTGGGAACTAAAAAATCCAAAACAGAACATTTGGAACAAAACTATCTTCATAGCACTTATAATCTAGCAAGGTCGATGGACAATATACAAGCAAACAGGCAAATGATTATATAATTGCAAAGTATGTTACGTTCTATCAAGGAAAATTAGCATAACACATAATGCAACAGATTATCGGTTTCTTTTGAATAGGTTGGTCTGGGAAGGGGCCTCTGAGGCGGTAGCCTTTTTTTTTTTTTTTTTTTTTTTTTTTTTTTTTTAGTGTGGGGAAAGGGCTGGTCCCCACCAGAGCTATAGTCACCCCGTTTAAATTTGAGTGACTCTTTTTCAATATTTTTTTCTGTCGAACTTCCATATAACACATTTAGTTTGAACAGATAAATATATGGCTAAAATATGTTTAAAACTATCAGAGTAGATGGTCACATTTTTACTTCCAAATTTATACCATTGCTTTCTACTCTCTTACCAAAAATCTACAGCTGGAATCCAAATAATCAAATGCATGTCAAGTATATTTGTAACTGAAGTTACTTTAGGAAATTAGTGTTGATGAGTGTGTTATACTCCATTGTCCTAATGTGTTTTAGAATCTCAGGGTGAATTCACAAAGTTCTAAATGTGGTTATTTGGGAAAGAATTCCTTATCCGATTTTCAAGAATATTGGAAGGACACCACAATTGAAAGAAGACATGAGTTGCCCCAAGTTTTGGATTAATCATTGTGAATTCTTCTACTAATCATGGACAAAAATAAGCTCTAATAATCTCTAATAAGAGATTATTCTTCGAGGAGGTACTTTTTCCAGGATCCTTGGTTGCCAATAGTGATTGAAATCATGCTAAATGAAATAGTCTTCAAGGGAAGCTATCCCTGAGTATTAAAAGCAAGAAAGGCAAAAAAAAAAAAATACATAGCATTGGGCAGATAAGGACGTTTTTACCTGACTTTAATGTTAATAATTGTAAGTATGCAGAACCGATCAATTATAAAAGCAGGGAAAACCCAGAACACAGTTGGCCAGGGGGTCAAGCTGGAGTTCCACTGTCCATGCCCCACTCTCACTTGCACTGGCAGTGGGAGCCCCTGCTTTACTTCCAAAACTGTATGGTTGTGGCATTATGAGGCATTTGTCAGGCAAATGATGTGAACAGTAATCAGAGAAAGAGTAAGCTGTGAGCTTCATCCACCCACAAAATCAGAGGGCAGAGGGGACATGTGTGCAGAGAGTTTATTAAAGGTATGTAACAGAAAAAGAATAAAGTCACGAGGAAGGAATGTTTGAGTCGGTGTTATCAGAAACATTTCTGAGCACTGGACTTCAGCCGATTTACCCACTGAGTCGGGTCAGAGCAGTTCAGCCAATAAGTAATGTTGTTACATATCCGCAGTTTTTGCTTGTCATTAATGCTGCCTGAAGGGAGCCAAGAACTGGCTAAATGTGATCCTTACTCTTCTGGAGTGTGTATATGTTTCCCGAGACCAGAGCAACCTCAGCAGCCCTAGGCTTAAGTAGCTCTTGCTGTTCTCACTCTCCTCTGAGGAAAGGAAGCTAGTGCAGGTCTTCCCATTAGGAGGTACTGAGTAAAGAATTATCAACATTTTTTGGAGCACTGAATTTGATCTAGGCCATGTCATTGTCATCCACATATGATCACAAGAGTGATCATGCAGAGGTTAGCTGACCTATCCAAGTCCCACACGAGTCAAGTGATAAACCGAGATTTGAATTTTGCTAGGTCTGACTCCAGGTGTCCTAATAACTTTGAAACAGTATCTTCTGATATCACATAACCTCTCTCTTGTTAGTCTTGAAAATAGTTATGCTTCCAAATGGTGCGGAAAGCCACCGAGCCAAGAGATAGATAGCCCCACCTGCAAAGAATGGACAGCTTTGTGGAAATGATTTGTGGTAATGGAGCACAAGCAAGCTCACACAGACAAAGATCACCCCAGCAGAAGTGAATGGTTTAATATCTAACAGTGGTTAAGAACATGAGCTTTAGAATATGCAGACCTGGGATCAGGTCCTGGTTTTACCATTTAATCACTGATCTTGAGGGAGTTACTTCACTTTTTTTTCAATCTATGAAAACTTTACAGAATTGCTATAAGAATTAACTAAATAAATGATGTAAAACTCTTGGCATAGTGCCTAGTACATAATAATAACTTTTGAGTGCCAGCTATTATTATTGTTGCTATTATTGTATTTGCAGCTATGTTTCAGTATCACACATCTTTGTCTTCTCTAAAAAAAATAAATTTTTACTGTTCAATTCTTTCACAATATCCCATAGGATGCAATGGAGACCTTACATATATTTGCAAATAACTGCTTCTCACTAGAGAACTCTAAATAGAACACTAGCGAACGAGTAAATCAGTTACTGTCATACATACTTGCATGAACCAAAGATACTAACATTCTGGCCTAAGAGGAAAGTGAGCGAACAAAAAGAAAAAGTTAATTACTAACAATGACTTCCTCAGGAATGAAAATGGTTATACAGCCATGTGGGGAAATGTCCACACACGTAGGAGAAACACATTAAAGTATTTAGAAATGAAGTATGATTATGCCTGCAAACTACTCTTCCAATCTAATTCTCAATGGTACTCTTGTGTTTCTGCACACCTTGGAAATGGGGCATTAACAGGTTTATTTTTTTCAGCTGTTTTTTTTCAAGGGTGTTTGAATAGTGAACAGCCTTGAAAGACAGAGATAATGGCTTCCACAGGGTTAAAAGTGAAGCAAAATTGTCTGCAGTTCCCTAACAGAAGTTTGGGGTTCCTCAACTGTGACGTAAACTTCCTGTGTGCACAGCATTCACCTGGACCTGCCTTTGTGACACTCCTGTAGGGAGTGGAGACAAGGAGAAACAATGTGAATGTGAAGTTCATGGTGCCTGTTGTGCCATAAAAACATTTTGTGGTTTCTGACCCAGGAGTCGTATGTCTTCTGATAACATCCATGAAATTCGAAAAGACTAATTTATTAGTTTTCAAATAGGATAAAATCTCAGACCCTTCAGCTCTTGACACGCACTTTCAAATTTTTAAGCCAAGTAAATGTGCATATATGTATGTATACCGAGATTGTAAAAATTAAGAGATTAATTACCTGTTTAAGAACATAGGTATACGCATATTAAGCTCAGTTACAAATCTCTGAATTCTACACTTGAGCACATAGTCACACATGCAAATTGGAAGAAACAAGATGTTCCTTGGAGCTGTGTGGGCATGCAGGCACTGGGTAGTTCTATCAGGGATCTCTAGCTGTTACTTCAAAAATAAAATTAAGAGAAAATCTGTTCAAAAGGACTTCGGCGGATCTGAAGTAGCACTGTAATCTAGCTAAGCATTTAAAAAATTCTCAGATAAATATTTAAATAGACACATTACTTGCACACTGCCTTGCTCTTTCCCCCTTATGCACATATGTGTTCATCAGTGTTTCTCAGACAGTTAATAAGTTGTTTGTGCCAGGTATCACAATATGTCTTCTAATCACCCTGTGATAGCTGGTTGGGAATTATTATTAAACCTATTTTGCAGAGGAGGAAAGTGAAGCAGCACAAGGTTAAAAGATTTGCCTGACACTCAAAATGACAGGGCTAGAATGTGGAATTATAATCAATCTTGACATCTTTCAGTCGTCCATGAATTTTATATTCTAATACATAGATCAGCAAGGTTATTAGGGTCAGTGTTATGCTCTTCTTTTGAATTGGCAAAACTTAACATGGAAAAGATACTCTTTTGAAAAATTTTATTCATGTTTCTACTATTTCATGATGAGAAATGTTCATTTAATGCATAAGTATACTGAATATTAACTTACTGAGGTCTCAGCAGAGAAGCACTGAATTGCATCCTTTAGAAAGGGGAGCGATCTCAGAGTGCATTTTGTCTAGTTCCCTTATTTTATAATAAACCAGACTCAGGGAAGTTCAGTAAAACATTGCATTCAAGTTTACATAACTGTATTTCTCTTTTCGATGTATAAAACGGCTGGACTCAAACACAAGCAATGAAACAAGTATGACATTTTTATTGTCAAATTCTTTTTATCTTTTTTGTGCTAGCATTATTGAAATATAATTGATAAATAAAAATGGCACATACTGGTCAGGTATGGCAGTTCATACCCATAATCCCAACACTTTGGGAGGCCAAGGCAGGAGAATTGCTTGAACCTAGGAGTTTGACCAGTCTAGGCCACATAGCAAAACCTTATGTCTCTAAAAAAGTCAAAAAAATTAGCCAAGTGTGGTGGTGCGTGCCTGTAGATCCAGCTGCTCGGCAGGCTGAGGAGAAAGGATTGCCTGAACCCAGGAGGTCAAAGCTGCAGTGAGCTGTGCTGCCACTGCATTCCAACCTGGGCAACAGAGTGAGCTCCCAACTCAAATAATAAAAATAATTTAGAATTAAAAATGCATATATTTAAAATGTAAAGGGTGATGATTTGCTATAAATTGTGAATCATTGTGAAATGATTGCCATAATTAAACCTATTAATATACCCCTTTTTTAGTGAGAACTTTTAAGATCTACTTTTCTCGAAAATTTAAAGTATACAATACATTATTATTAACTGTAATCACATGCCATATATTAGAACACAAGGATTTATTCATCTTGTAACAGAAAGTTTGTATCCTTTGGCTAACATCTCCTCTTTATGAGTGAGCAATCCAACTTCTGAGTATATTCCAAAGTAAATGAAATCAGTATCTCAAAAAGATATTGCATTACCATGTTTGTTGCAGTATCATTTATAATAGTCAAGATACAGAAACAGTAAAAGTGTCTGTAAATAGATGAATGTGTAGAGCATATGTGGTACATTATACAATAGAATATTATTCATCTTTTAAAAAGAAGGAAATCCTGTCGTTTACAATGACATGGATAAGCCAGACACAGAGCAACAAATACTTCATAAACTCACTTATATATTGAATCTAAAAAAAAAATCAAAGTCATAGAAACAGAGAATAACTAAGACATTTTATATTATTAAATATTCTTACTGAAGTATTATTTATAATCTACTATATTTTAAAACATATTGTCTGATTTCATATCTGGATAGTTAAAGTTTCAGTTTTTTACTGATTCCCCACTTAGTTTGGACAATCCAAATATGTTCTCATTCATTATTTAACAACTATTTAAAATATCTTATTTATAGTATTAGAAGTCTTCATTTACTAGAATAATAAGCTAGGGAAAATTTGTTCACAATTCCACATCTATTTGAGTAGATTCAGATTTTCCTTAAAATGTGAATTCATGTAAATGCTTCAGTAAAGAAATGACTAGCTGCAACCACAGTCCTTCAGTCAGTTGATCTGGGGACATCCACAGAAAGAGAATTTGAAAATACATACAGCAAGATCTTTTTGTTGACAGTATGCCATCTTACCAGACTTTACATGCAAACGTACAGTGAACATAATCTTTTGAGCATCATATGTTTGTGAATCTCCAAGTAATATCTCTCGTTAAATCCAACACTTCATAATCACAAGGCTTTTAATCTGTATACAAAATGTGGGTATTGATTTACAAAGCAATTTTAAGTTGATTCTAGGCTGGATTTATTCATAGATTATTTTAGGTTTTAAAATTGATTCTTAACTATTGAGTCATCTGAATCCTTTGGGTCTTATCACATGGGGCAAATTGTCTTAAATACATAAAATTTATTGTCTGAACTCTGATTTTTTTTATTAAAACACAAGAAAACAATTTCAATCATTTTTATGGTAATTAATCATGTTTAAAGCAAAAAGTGAAAATCATCAAAAATAAAGGACTAAGATTAAGTTAAGGATAAGAAGGAGCCAAATATGGAGAAGAAAAAGGGACTTTAAAATATATCCAATAATTGTATCTATTCAAAAAAGAAAGAAAGAGAGAGAAGGAAGGAGGGTGGATGTCTTTTGAATTAGTCTAACTCTACTATTTAGATGAAATGACTAAACATCAAAAGCAGAATATAAAAAGTAGAACACTCCTCTCATGCTTATAAAACTGTCCATTGAAGATTTGGCCAGTTTGTATCTAAGAGTTTTTTCTTTGTAATTTATTTTTTAGCAGTATTAACTGAGAGACAGGGTTCCCAATCGTTTTTAACCTCTAATTGCATTGAATAAGCATAAAAATTTCATAAATCAGATACACATCTTAGGGAGGTCACCTAAGTCTCAGATAAAAATCAATCTTTTCTATGTTTCTTCATCAAGTAAAAAAAAAAGTATTCACTTTTACTGTCTGTTACTTGCCTTATGAAGACAAGAGATATATATTCCTTTTCAAACTAAAAGTAATAGGATGTTTCTTCAAACTTCACCTTAACTCTTCCCTGATAGATACTGCATTTTCAAAAACTTTTATACACTGATTTGAATAGAATAGTATTTGCTATTTAAGAACTTTTTAACACATAGAAACAGCATTTCTGAAAATGATTGCGGGCTCGGTGGCTCAGCCTGTAATCCCGCGCCTTGGGAGGCTGAGGTGAGTGGATTGCCTGAGCCCGCGGGTTCGAGACCCGCCTGGGCAACTTGGCGAGACCTCATCTCCACAATAAATCAGAAAAATTAACCGGGCGTGGTAGCGCGCGCCTGTAGTTCCAGCTACTTGGAAGGCTGAGGCGGAAGGATCGCCGGAGCCCAG
>CAUYQG010148496.1:0-22213 GCA_963574415.1 Tarsius wallacei
AAAGAAGGACAAAATTATGAACTTTGCAGCAACTTGGATGGACTTAGAGTCTATAATATTGAGTGATCTATCACAGAAACAAAGGACTGAGTATCACATGTTCTCACTCATAAGCGGACCCTGAACAATTATCATAATACTATAAGAAAGAGATTGGCAGTAGTGGGAAACTGCCAGGGGAGGGAGGAGGAGGCATACTTCATCAATAAGCGTACCTGATCTCAAACCAGGTGAAATGGGGACCAGAGTGAGGCCCAAATTTTACCTATACAATGATCAGTTGTATACCTAATCTTAATTGTACCCCACATCTTTAAAATAAAAGAAAAGAAAGAGTGAATCTATTTATTCACTCATTAAATATAAGCCTTGGCCTGATTTCACCCTGCAGTGAGTTTTATCTGCTTCAAAGTAAAATGGGATTGGAAGATGGTCTCCAATCTTCTGTCAGTAACAAAACAGACCTACTCTAGGGGAAATTGAAGTGGCATTTGTGTTCTCATGTGGAATACTTTCCTACTGTACTCTAGACACTCTACTGGCCTTGCTGGGATAGGACAGGTTCATGTATAGACCCAGACTTGATCTGTAATGTGTCTCTAGGACACCTTACTCTTGGGATGTTCCTCTTATCTATACTCCCCTGTGCATATATGCATGACATTCATTCATTCATTCATTCATTCATGCTCTTTCAACATCACATTTGTGTGTATAGGCCATGCTCCCGGCACTGTATCAGGCACCAGCTCTTTGTTTTAGGATCTGAGAGTCCAGTGTAGGAAGTCTGAGAATTCGACTTGCACTCTGTTCTACTTCTAGTGTGAGTTCAATTAGATAGTGCTAGTGACATGCCCAGGTGATCAGGGGAGGGCTTTGATGGCCTCATATTCAGACTTTCACTGCCTTTTCCCTGGACTATTATATGTACAATTCTTCCCTCTCCAATCAGTCCTCTGTGCTCCTACACTACTTTTCTGAGATGCAGCTCTGAGCACTCTTTATACACATGCTTTACAAAGTGCCCCATTGTCTCTGGGATGACACAGACCTGCTTGCTGGCTTATCTATTCAGGTCTTCTGCTCTCTGACACATGTCCCCTCCAAATTCAGTTGTTGAAACTTAATGACCAACATGATGGTATTAAGAGGTAAGGTCTTTAAGAGATGATTAGGTCATAAGGACTCTTCTTGTGAATGAGATTAAGTTCTTTATTAACAACAACAGCAAAAAAACAGAAATTACATTTTGTCACTCATAAGTGGACCTTGAACAACTATCATAATACTATAAGAAAGGAATTGGCAGTAGTGGGAAACTGCCAGGGGAGGGAGGGCACACCTCATTAACAAGGGTACCTGCATAATAAACATTTGTATACCAATCCTTGAATTGCACCCCACATATTTAAAATAAAATTTAAAAAAAATGTTTCATGCAGCCCTGGGCTCTCTTACCCTTCTGCCTTCTGCCATGTGAGGACATAGCATTCCTTCCCTCTGAAGGATGTAGCAAGAAGGCCCTCACCAGATACTAAATGCTGGTGCCTTGATCCTGGACTTCCCAGCCTCTAGAAATGTGAAAAATACATTTATATTCTTTATAATTTTTTTAAAGATGTTACACTGAGATGAACAATATTAATCACAAGTAGAATAATAATTGTTTTCTACTGTAATTTTTGAATGAGGGTATAATTTATATATAGTAATATTTACAGATATTAAGCATAAATTTTAGTGGGTTTTGATGAAAGTATGTGTACACTTCTATCAAGACAGAAAAATTCCATCACCCTAGGAAGATCCTTTGCACCCCTTCCTAGTCAATCTCTTTCCATCTCTCCCCTCAGAGGCATCTACTGTTGTGACTTATTTTACCATAGATTAGTTTTCCCCTCTTCTAGAACTTCCTATCAATGCACTCATATCATGTACTCTTTTGTGTTTGGCTTCTTTAACTCAGAACAATGTTCTGAAGTTTATTCACATACTTGCAAATAACACCTAGCATTTTTGAACACTTTGGCACCATATTCAATTGCACATTCTTTATATCTATGTAATAATCCCATGGGGTCTTGTTAACATCACCATTTTGCAACTAGGGAAACCAAGGCTTAGAGAGGCCATATCACTGGCTCAGAGTCGTGTTGCTAGTAAGCAAATCAGTCACAATTGGAGCTCAGATGTCTACCTCCAGAGCCAGAGGCCCGAAGAACCCTGTGCTTCTGTCTCCTATACTGGGCAGGCCAAACATTGAGGCAGGTAGGACATCATTACTTACTCATGTCCATCTTCAGCCTCCAAACTGCATTATTTTTTTCCGTTTTTGCTCTCCTTGTACCAGAGCTGAAATCTCACCTTCTGCTCTCCAGAGGGGATCACCTTCACCCACCCTCCACTCCAGTGAGTATGGGGAGAAGAAACAGAACATGTGAGGGTGCCATGACTGCTTGGTGAGTTACAGCTCCATCTTCGCTCCTGAGTGATGACTGTGTATGAAGCCTGACCCATAAATACAGTTACATTTCTGGGCCTGTCATGGAAAGAAAGATTATCTACAGCTATAAAAAGGGTAAGGTGAAGTTAAAAAAAACAACAGCGGCTACAAAAAACTGCCAACCAGATGACCCAAATTAAACAAAAGCCTTTTCCATCTAAAGCGACATCCGATTCAAAATGGAATGTTTTTGAAGGGTGCAAAGCTATTAGTCATGACTTACAGATAAGTCCTAGAGCTGTGCCCCCCTGTGCATTAAGCAGAGCCTATCAGATCCAGTCGACGTGGCTGCAAAATCACTTGTGGTGGCATCACTCAGCCATAATGAAGAATGGGAACAACTGCAGCTGTTTAGAAAGCGCTGTATTTGAAAGGGCAAAACCCCTGCTCCTGGTCTTCCAGGCTGCCTTCTACACCCTCTCCAGACCTGCCGCCTAAACTCTTCGAGAGTGTAGAAGGAAGCCTAAACTGAAGACCAGGGTCAGGAACAGACTGTTTGGGTTCTTCGGGAAGGTAGTGGGGATAGACAGGGAGGAGAGCAGACAGCTACGGACAAATGAAATGGAGAGGGTAATGGGGTAGGACAATGGTTCCTATTGTTGGCCTTGGAGGACACAGAGCATTTCCTGGCTGTGCCATCTTGAGCAAGTTGCTTTACCCCTCTGTGCTGTGGTTCTAACAGCTGCAGAATGGTGGGAATAGTAGTTAGTATATATCCTATGAGGTTGTTGTGGAGAATAACTGAATTAACACATATAGCATGCACAGCACGGTTTCTGGTGGATAATAAGTACTTAATACACATTTGTTACATTGCTATTACTCTTACTACTGTCACTGGGACTGTGGGAGGAATATTCTAGCCTGGGATGCAGATTCTCATCTCAGCTCTGCTACTAACTTGCTGTGTGCCCTTGAGCAAGTTACTTCTCTTTTCTTGGCCTCAATTTTTTCCTATCAGCAAAGTCTAAGGGCCACCCCAGCACAGATCTTGTGCTCTCCATACTTCTTGGAAGAACGGCATTCAAGCAAAGCCTTCCAGTCCCTCTTTCTGTGTCTCCCTCTTCATCTCCAACACCTGAATCTGTCTGAAGATGTTAGCAACCCCCTTGCAACTCAAGATGGAAAATCTGAGCTTTAAGTCCTTCTCTAGATGGAAAATGCATCTTGGCTACTTCCCCAAAGATGATGCTCTAAGTCACAATGGCCAGGTCCTGGCTCAGCCACTGGCCAGGTAGGTGCTTGACCTTGGTCTGGTTGTTTAACTTCTCTCAGCCCTAGATTCCTCCTTTGTAAAGTCAGAGTAATAGTAACAGCTGCTTCATACAGTTATTGTGAAGAGTAAATTTGATTTTGAAATGAAAGAGTTTAGCACCATGCCTGGCTCAAAATAAGTACTCAAATGTTCATCATTTTAAAATTACTATGATGATGATCATCATCATGACTAGTATTTCTTCCTTTCCAGTCCTGGGTCTCAGGTCTGAGCAGCAAATGGAAAAACTTCCTCCTCCTTCGCTGCTCTGGGAGCCATCTATTTTTGCTGCCCTCATGTCCATTCACACACGCACACTCACATGCACCTCCTCCCTCCCTGACTGCCTGGTCCCTAGGAGCACTTGGACCATCTGTCCTGTGGGGTGAGGGCAGAGACAAGGATCTGGCATGCAGCTTCCGGCCTGAACACAATGATTTGCAGGTTCACCAACAATTTCCACTGCTCAATAAACACAGCCTATGAGTCAGGAGTCGGGTAAACTGTGCGCCCAGACCCGTATTTAAGATCATCTTTGGACAGGAACTGGCAGTCAGAAAGCCAAGTGTGTAATTTGCGATTAGTGCATCGCAAGCTTCCAGGTTTGCCTAGGCCACAACAGTCTCTTTTGGTGTTTGTTTTGCAACTGGCTGCAGTCTAAAGACAAACAATTCCTGGACGAGGGAAAAATATTTTGCAGGTCAGGATTTCTGAGGCAAATATTCACTCCACTGCCACCCTCCCACCCATCCCCCCCCCCACATGCACACAGCCTTGTCATGGAATAACACCCCCTTTCCCCTTTCAATTATGCACACTGGGACTCCTCATCCTGTCATTATTTTCTTAGGGTGCTCTCCTTCTTCTTGCATTTTTACTAGAGCACATCCTCCTCTTCCTTTGGGCCTGGCTTTATTTCCACTGCTGCTTTATTGAGCCTTGAACTCCCAAATGACCACAATTTGGTGCACATATCACCTTTTATATTCTTTAAAGACAACAGCAACAGTAGTAAGGATAATTATCATGTAGAGGTGACTTTCTATATATCAAGCATATTCTAAGTGCCTTATAAGCATTAAGCATTTTGTTGTTGGTGGTGGTTTTCTTGTTTTTGAGTCAGGGTCTTACTCTGTCACCCTGACTGGAATGTAGCGGCACAATCACAGCTCACTGCCACCTCGACCTCGTGAACTCAGGTGTTTCTACCATCTCAGGCTCCTGAGTAGCTGGGACTACAAGTGTGAGTCACCACACCCAACTAATTTTTTTTCTTTTCTTTTTTTATAGAGACAAAGTCTTGTTATGCTGCCCAGTCTAGTCTCCAACTCTTCAACTCAAAACAATCCTCCCACCTCAGCCTCCCAAAGTGCTGG
Organism: Tarsius wallacei; assembly: GCA_963574415.1. Taxonomy (NCBI): domain Eukaryota; kingdom Metazoa; phylum Chordata; class Mammalia; order Primates; family Tarsiidae; genus Tarsius; species Tarsius wallacei. The sequence continues at coordinate 5,135 of CAUYQG010148496.1, forward strand.
AATTACAGATGTGAGCCACAGGCATTACTTCACTTAATGTTTAAAGCAGTCCTTGGAGGCTGAGTACTACACATATTACTCCCACCTTGCCAATAAGAAAAGTCAGAATTAAAGAAGTGAAGCTAGTTGGCTGAAATCTCCACAGCATTAACTGATAATGTTGAATCTTGAATCCAGGTTCTTAATGCTTATGCCTCAGTGTCTAAGAGCATATGGTCTTTGACAGTATTGTTCAGATCTTGGCTTTTTGAGCCATGAAATTATTTTAGAGGATCATAAGCACACTTACAAATAATTTACACTAGACTATATCAGGGAATGTCAAAGTGCATTATCCGTGTGAAGGACATGTGTTATTTCGGGACCTTTTTATTTCTGTTTGACATGGATGCATGTACATTTACCTGTCTACAATATAAAGTGTATCTCCTAAGTTTAATCACAAACAAGAACAGTTTGAAAGTCTATAGTCTGTGGGGTCCCACTGTGAAAAAAACACCCTCTCTCTTCCCTGCTTTTCCTAATTATAATAATGTTAATGGCAACGATGTCTCACAGCTATGATGGATATGAAAATGCTTAGCAAATCATAAACAGTTGCCCATAAGTTAAGTTCCAGGTTGATTTTTACTTTTGCTGAGTGGTTTTGTTTACATGTCTCTGGGGAGGAGTTAGTTGTTCTGGGACCATCGTTGCAGGCTCCCATGGAGTTCCCATCTCATTGCTGCAGCCTGCAGCTCTCTGGGTCCCAGTTCTTCCAATTAGAAGCTGAATGCCCAGAGGTTAGCTGCTAAGGCAGGATAGAAGGACTGGATAGAAAAGCTTCCAGTCCTTCGGGAAGTGTTTCTAGGAGGATCTAGCCCTGTTAACTTTTCCCCAGACATATGAGGACTACCCAGGGCCTGAACCCACACATCCCATCAGCTGGCTCTCGTCTTCCTGGGGAGAACTGGGGCAGGTGTCTGCTGGCCCTGCCCCCCCTGAGGCCTGTGCTCTCCTATCCTTTCATAGGCCATAGGATAGCTTTGGGACTTGATTCCCAAGAAGATCTGGGACTGCACCATCAGTACAAAGAATAACAACCACCCTCTAGCTTTGCATAGGGCCTTTCTTCTGGCAAGTTCAAAGTAACGTCTTGGGTGTTGGGCTCATTTCTTTCAAGATCGCTGTAGAAGGTATGGCTTTCTCTGCCAGTTCTTGTCATTGGGATGGAGTGCAGGGATGATTATTTGGAAGTTTTGGCCTTGATTACCTGCAGGGGGTACAGGCTGGAGTTGAATCCGTCTGCAGTTTGGCTTCCCAAACCTTCCCATTGATTTCTGTTTTCTCAGCCATTTTCATTGTTACCATCCTAAAAAGCCTTCCCGACATTTTCCCCCAATTGCCTTCCATGCTCTCCCCGCCATGACATGTTAACAGCACAGACACACTATGTCTGTTCATGTACCACATGTGTCCCTGTGCTTTATACATAAAAAGAGTGGTAATTTTTTACCTCTCATCTTCAGGAGCCAACTTTTGCTCCCTTGGGAAAATTTTGCTCAGCTCTTCATCTGTACACAAGTGCAGGACAACAACAGCACCTCCTCATGGAATTATCATAAGCACTAAGCTGTATTGCAAGTAAAGTGCTTAGCACAGTGCTTGGCACAAATCAGGCACTCATAAGTGCTCATTTTTATTACCTATAATCATAATAGTTAACATTTAATGGGGAATTATCATATGGTGGTACTTAGAGTTTCTCATAAATTCAGTAACTTGATTCTCAAAATAACCCTGTGAGATAGGAACTATTATCATCATTTTACATATTAAAAAAAATCAAGGCACAGACAAGTTTAAATATTCAAGGTAAACAGTCAGTAAGTGGCAAAGCCAGAATCTGAATCTAGGGAGTCAAATTCCTGGGCTTACAGTCTTAACCATGATGCCATGTATGTTAGTCATGCAAGAGTATTGTTAGTATAAACATCAGTATTAATACCTTAACCTTTTCAACAATGTCAGATAACTTCGCAATACTAGGGCTTCAAATGCATCCTGTTTATGTGATCATTTTAACACTTTGAAATGAACTTTCTGATTCTCCCATCCCAGGCAGAGCTGCCAGAATTACTAATAGGGTCAATTTCTTGAGTTTTCTCTTCCCAGCCTGGAGAAACTATTCAGAGACCCCCAACAATCATCCTCCTCTTTTGAGACATGATGGCACAGCGCGTGGGATGGTGCTGTAGAGATGTGTGTTGCTATGGTGGCAGCTCATGCCTCCTTCCTACCCTCTCCATAGTGCTGTGACACAGGCAGCAGTTTCTATGGCAACAGGGTGAGTGGAGGGTCCATGAAGAAAGGACTCATGTGTGTTCTGACATGGGAGGAATTGAAATGAATTTGGATGGCTACCCTGCCATATGCCAGAGATAACTTGTTTCATCATTATAGTAAGTAGAATATTGAGATACCAAAGCTTCCTAGCTTATTCTCCCCCCAAAGTTCACCTTTGTCTTGTTTTATAAAGACAACTTAAGATTTCAAAAAATAAGATGAAGAGATGAGAACCACAGTGAGAGCAAATGCTCAGGGACGCAGAAGTCAATTACTATGCAGGCAACAGACCTGCAAATAACTTTTAAATACAGTTCCAGACCTCTCAGAGAAACACACAGAATGAAGGACTGACGTTCTGTCCTATTTGAAGCTGTTCAACACCCAACCTCAGGAAACCCTTCCTACGACCGACAGCCTCCGCCCTGTCCAGTGCCTTGCCTCTTCAGAGCCCATGCCTTGCCTGCTGCCAGAAAGGCTGGTCTGATGCCCCTTCCCTGGGCATGGCTGGCTGCACCCCAGGATCCTGGCCCACACACTTTGCTCACACGCTTTGCCCTTCACATGCTTTAAAGGTAACAGGAGGTGTGGGAGGAAAGCCAAGGTTGTGTCAGCCCAGTGTTCTAAGAGCAGGCTCAGCAGGAGAGACCATTTGGCAGTGGCAACTGTTTTGCATCTCCTCCTGGGTCAGCCTGTGGGTTAGGAGATGGGACAAGCTACCTAATGCTTCCTGAGAGCTTACTGTGTACTAGACATATTTCTAAGCAATTGACATCTATTGACTCACTTACTTTTCCTGACAACCCGATGAGACAATGTTATCCCCATTTTACAGATGAGGAAGCAGGCATAGAGAACTGGAATAACTTACTCAGAGTCCCACACTTAGGACCTAGCAGAGCTAGTATTAAAACCATGCATTAGGACCTAGATTTGGGCTGTGGCTATGGGGAAAAAAGCAACCTAGTACACCCAAAGAAAGCTGGGCAGAGAGTCAGCTTACCACTAGAACAGGTGGGGGCCATTATTAGGGCCCTTCCAGTGACAGAAATCCTACACAGGCAGTCTTAAGGAACAAAAGAAATTTAGGGGCTCATAATACAGAGATGTTCATGGATACGTCCACTTCAAGCACAGGTGATCCAGATACTCAACCCCTCAGCTCAACTGAGCCTAGCTTTCTCCTGTTGTTTTATTCTCACACTCTCCCAAGGCAGCGGTAGCTTCAGATTGATATCCTGCTGAGCTTAACTCTGGGAGAAAAAGACCTAACTGTTGGCACAGTTGGTCCTGTTTGGGGCCCCTGCTGGTCCCCAGACTGACCCTTTGGCTGATCCTGTGTCTCATTAGCAAAACCTTTGGAGTAATGGTGGAAGAAAGCTAAGCATTGCTAAGCAGAGTTCTCAAATAGAAATCAGGGTACTGTGAGCACAAGAGGAAGGGACGGATGCTGGGTAAGGCAAAACAACAGCTTTCCCTAACCCTTGCTCTCTGGTATATACTGAGAAATGGTGAAAAACAGACATGCAATAGTGAGTTCCACATCTGCTTCTGCCCACTCTTTGTCCCCTGTAAGGCACAAACAGGACCTGATCTCTCCTCTCTCCAAGGAGGGAGCAGCCGGCCAGTGGGAGCTGGGCCAAACCGTCCCTGCCACACACTCCCCACTTTGCGCTTCACAGGAAACCCTCCTCTTCTGATGCCGGCTCTCCCCCAATGCCCTGGCACTGCCTTGTCACTTTTGCATTCTGTATTGCTCACACATCTCTTTTCACATTCACCTCACTCAGGCTGTTCCATTAAAGATGCTTCAAACCTTTCATCTTCCTTTTTCTACTCATCCTTCTCTTCACATTTTCCCACTGTCATTAAAAACCAAAGTCCCAGTTTCTCTACTGCCTTCTGAGCTTTCCTTGTGGCCTCATTCTGGGCACATAGGAACCCAGACGCTTTTCTTGATGGGTCTCTGAACATTTTCAAGTATGTGCTTTAGGAAACTGAGACTTGGGGAGATTAAGCATCTCTCTTTTGCAGTTTATTGCTGAAGGAGTACCGTCGCTGCGTGGTCTGTAATGCCAAGTTTGTCTCTTTCCTTTCATACTCCAAACATTTTCTCCAGGCTTAGGACAAGCCAGCCCTCAGTGAATATTTACCGTATCCCTTCTTGATCCTTTACTTCTTTGAACTTCCATACAATCTCATGGTTACTTTAGTTCCCAGGACCTATCTCCCACTGTAACTCCTAGGATCCTAAGGTAATGAAAATTAAGGCACAGCTTTTTGCTTGACAGAATCTTTGGACATTTTACAGTCTACAGTTTCCTTCACTTCAGGGGGAATTAGAGAGTGTTCAAAAACAAAGCTAGCTTTGAAGGGCCACATAACAGAAGACAGAAGGGGCTGCTGTAGACTAAAAGTCGGCGCCCTTCCCCAGTTCATATGTTGAAACAGTAACCTCCAATGTTGTAGGGAGGGTGGTGCCTGCATGATGAGATTAGTTCCTCATATAAGAATAAGAAGAAGACACAAGAACTCTCTCACTTCACAAGCACATGCTATAGAAAGGTCATATGAGCACACAGCAAGAAGACAGACATCTACAAGCCAGGAAACAAGCCCTCACCAAACACAGAATGTGCTGGCACCTTGATTTTGGACTTCCCAGCTTCCAAAATTGAGAGAAATAAATCTATGTTGCTGAAGTCACCATTTGTTTATTGCTATTTTGTTATAGTAGCTCAGACTTTGAAAAAAACATGATCAGTAAAAGCTAACCATCTTCCTTTGTTCAGAGAGCTCAGATAAGCTGTGACTAAATCTCCTGGAGCTGGATGCCAAACATCCAAACTTTAAATTCTTGATCTCATGCAGATAAGGCAGAAATGCAAATTCTTTACCCTTCCCATACGAGCTAGTCATTAGTGCTGTTCACTAAAGTTTTCGTTCTCCTGGTACCATGTAGGATTGCATACCACTATACACTCAGAGTTAGGTATGCACAGGTGATGCACTTTAGCCAATGAAATGTCTATCTATGATCTTTTCCAGGTGGAATTTTTAAGATCTGGTCTGTGTGACTGATCATGTTTTCTCTTCCTCTCTTTCCCTCTGCCACAAGAACCGGCATTCAGATGACGGCTGCTCCGTCAGCCAGGGTCCTGGGGTGAGGAGGCATGAAGCAGAACCCGCTCCCACACCTCACCCCGATCTTCCATGTGAAACGAATCTGATGCAAACCTCATCAATATAAACTGTTGAGATCTGGAGTTGCTTATTATATTATAACCCTGTCTGTCCAGACTGATGGTCCTTTTTACAAAGGGGCTGTGGGACCAAGACCTGAAGTCACATCTGTTCAGTGAAGATTTCCTCTCTATTAGCCTAAAAGATTATCTTCTCCTCTACCCACCAACTTTTCTTATGGCTCAGTCCTAATACTTTGGATCTCAGCTCAAATATCACCTATTCCAGGGCACTTCATTGAACAGAATGTGTTAAGAACCTCCTCTCGCCAGGCTCGGTGGTTCAGCCTGTAATCCCGTGCTTTGGGAGGCTGAGGTGAGTGGACTGCCTGAGCCCGCGGGTTCGAGACCAGCCTGGGCAACTTGGCAAGACCTCATCTCTACAATAAATCAAAAAATTAGCCGGGCGTGGTAGCGTGCGCCTGTAGTTCCAGCTACTTGGAAGGCTGGCCTGTAGTTCTAGTTACTTGGAAGGCTGAGGCAGAAGGATCGCCAGAGCCCAGCAGGTCGAGGCTGTGGTGGCCGGGAGTGGCCACTGCACTCCAGTCTGGGCGACAGAGTGAGACGCCAACTCAAAAAAAAAAAAAAAACCTCCTCTCAATCACTCTATGCTTTCATCCTTCATAGTGCTTGTCAGAATATGGTATAATCTTGTTTATTTGCTTTATTTCTACTGTAATAAAAGCTCTTTGAAAGCTGAGACTTCATCTTGTGCATCTCTGTGTCCTCAGTGCTTAGAATCCTGCCTGGCACATAGGGCTTTAATACAGTGTGTGGAATGAATAAGTGAATGGGAAAGAAAGCAACAAAGAAAAACTATATATATACAAGGGGAGACCCCCCCAAAACCTGGAAATTATTTATAAAAAATTGTGTATTCTTAGTGTTTGAACTTCAGTCACCTTCAAAGTTCTTTCCATTTGATGCAATACACCTATCAAGATGCCTTTTCCACTGCTCGAAACAACATTTGAACTTGTCAATTTTGATGTCTTTTAGTGCTTCTATCATTTTTTGTTTCACCTTTTCCACATGACAAAATATTTCTCTTTGAGGACTTTCTTCATCTGGGGAAACAAAAAATAAAGTCGCTAGGGGCAAGATTGGGTGAATATAAAGGGTGGGGGCATGGGGGTGAGGTCATTTTTGGTCAAAAACTGCTGAATAGGCAGGTTGTTTATATAAATCACCCATTAGGAAATGGGCAAACGTGTTGAAAGAATCTCCAAAAAAAAAAAGAAAGAAGAAATTCACTGAAGACAAACGCTACCTTTTACAACAATGCTAACTGGTACAGTGATGCCAATGGGTTCCTAGAACACTTACTTAGAGGGGGTAGCCTGTACTACAAGGGGCCTGCCTTCCAAAAAGATAATTCTGGGGTTTTTTGGGTCCCCCTCATATGTGTCTATTCAGTCATTTTGGCTTAAGATACATCTTAGAAATGAATGGGAGGTTGACAAAGCTTGAAACTCCTCTCTGTCCTTCAAACTCACTGTTAGTACTATTTTGATATCAGACCTCAACATAATTAGACTGTTCCATCTCAATAGCAGTTAATTGCCCAAGTTCTTCCTGTCATCCTCTTTGGAAGACTGCCCTGACCTCTGGGGGCTCATTATTTGCTTCACTGGGCAACCACTTTTGCTACAGCTTGTCATGCTGTTTGTGGTGAGTTATGTGATGTGGCTCGTGGAGTGCAGCCCCTTGAGGACAGGGACAGAATCTTTATATCCACATTTTCAGGGGCTACTTCAGCCAGGATCCTATAGAAGGAGTGTGGGAGATGCTAGTTGAGGAAATGAATTGTCTTCTGTTGTCTGTAATTATCTCCCATGTGCTAGTTTGGTCACTCCAGTGAGACTGGAGTCAGGTCGCTAGAGGACAGTGTACTTATTTTCTCCTCTTGCCCTTCTCATGTCAAGTACATAATAAATGTTCAATGGATATTGATAGATTTCCTCCTTCTTTTTCAGGGCCTACCATATTTTGCTTTTCTCACTGCAAAGAGGACAGGATTCCACAGCTTGCTGGTCTCAGGGCTTCTCAGAGGAAAATTAAGTCAGTGGTCAGGATTACCACATATGGATAATGTAGTGAACTTATTTCCAAAATTTCTAAATCCCACATCTTAGCACTGTATCTGAATGAAGATTTTCGTGTTATGTTAGGTGCTTGAGGGTGCTTGAGGTAATTTTGGAGTTGAAATTCAGCTTCCCAATAAATATTAGCCAAATGAATAAATGAACGAATAGCAAAAACTAAGATGAGCTGAAAAATTAAAGTTTTCTGTCTCATAAGCAAATGACATCAAGAAAATCAATTATACCTGAAATGGAATCTCTTCATTTTCTATAACTCTTCTGGAACATCAAAATATTCTTTGAATGAAATCTGAAACAAACTGATTCTTTCGCTTGGTTTAAAACTTTGCTGCAAAGCCCTTAGAAATTCTCATAAGATGCCAGAAAGATCTTGGTCACTTCTGTCATGATAGTAGTCAAACATTCAGTGCAAACAAATGGCGCTCCACAAATGGGTGCCTAGGGGGCAGTAACTACCCTGCATTGATGTTTTCCTCATAGCTGAGTGCCTTCATGTTCTGCACAGGGTAGACCTGTGGCCACAGGAGGCTCTCTTGTCTGGCATACTTCCTGCTCTCACTGAGTCAGTAGGGGAGAAAAACATGTAAATAAATGCTGATTACAAAGCTTGGTGTTCTATCAGAAAAGGGTACAAAAGTACAGTGGACACCAAGGAGGAAATGATTAACTGCCCGCTACCGTCAAGAATGGCTTTGAAAGGCAAGCCTACACTGAGCCTTGAGTGATTAACAGGAGCAGACATTCTAGACAGTTGAGACACGATTGCCAAAACAGGGGAGTATGGAACAGCATGGCACCTTTTGGGGAACTGCAGGTGATTCAGCATTACTGGGGAACAGAACGTTTCCATGATGCCTTCAATCTGCTTTTCCTCAGTTTTTATAATCTTCCCAGCACATAGCACCAAGAGCACATACTCACAGACAATGACCTTAAATACACTTTGTGTGTTTCTAGTGGTTAAGTCTGTTTTGAAAGCTTAGGACTCACGTATAGCACAGGCACACACAAGCCCAGCACGAGACCCTCTCAATGCCTAAGTTGGCACATTCATTCTGTCTATGTAACCAAAGGAAGTAGACCTGGATCTTGGTCCAGAGAAATAGTAGGAAAGTGTCTTAACACATACAGCAGATGTGTAATTCCATGAATACTCTTTGAGTTTTTGTTGTTGTTAAATTTAACAACCTGCTTTCCTCCTCTTCTCTTTGTTATACCAAATAATGTGGCAACGGCAGCTGCCAACCCCAGACCCTCCCAGCTACCTGAAAGCCAAACAAGAGCTGATGTCATAATTTTCTTCTTGAAACTAGTAAAGGCAAGAACCATCATTGCACATGCTTAACCTGACCGATGAATGAATGATCGGGGCTCGTTTTGGATGGCAGCTTTCTGGTTTGTCATATAAAATAACACCCCCTAAAAAGGTTAGAATTGTCAGAGCTAGTAATACAGATCTCTATGTCATTTCAGCATCAGCATGACAATTCCAGAGCTCCTCTTCCTCAGCTTTGTTCTGGTGGGCTAGGTTCACACACACCTGAGTCACACAAATGACATCAAGTGGTACAAAGTGGGAAGATGGCAGTAAAACCCCCCATAAGATGGGAGCCATCTCGGTTAATGGCATGGTGTTCCTGCTTCAGAACCTTTGGTTAAAGGTAATAATGATTGCTTGTTTAAATACCAAAGAGTTGCTTTTGTTTTCAGCAAACCCATCAGCAAAAAAATGAAACTATGTTCTGAAGGAAGCAAAGACTAAGATTTAAACCTAGTGACAGCCCATGGACAGAAGCATTGCCATGCCACCCAACTGCCTCCAGTTTTCCCTCTCACTGGATGCCTATTGTGTTTTAAATACCAATGTGACTACAAGGACTTTCTAAAAATGTATGTTCTAACTAAATTTTGGGTTTCCTCCCTCAAAGGTAACCAAGTGGACTCTGTTACCTGGTGATTGTCACTTGTATTCCCTAGAAAAAAGAGGGATCTGCAGAATGCAATGGAGGTTTGGGAGAAGATCCATAGCTCACAGAAAGCCAGAGTAAGCAGTAGGTAAGTGCACCAGGGTGATCATAGACGAGTGTTGTCAACAGGGCTTGATCAACACTTACCTTGACTCTGTCCACGTCCATTTCAAAAGAGTTTGTGAAGAGCAGAATATATATCTCTGTCAATTTTTCTGAGCCTTAAGCAACTTCTTCCAGAACTGTTGGCCATCTTGAACAGGTGAATCACATTTTTCCAGAGGCAGTTACAGATGAACTCCAGTGTGTGTGTGTCTTTTGAAATAGAAGGAAAAAAAAAAACACAAAAAGCACGAGCAGGGTAGGGACTCCTCCTGACCCACACAGCACGAAATGCCAAGAGCAATCAACGCCAGCAGGACGGTTGGTTCCAGCAGGGAGAGCTGGTGATTTTACTACCGTATTCCTATCGGAGTGTTCAGAAGGGAACTGTTGTATTTTTTTTTTCCACGCCGCACAGTCTCATGAATCTCGCCTTCTCTCAAAGTCCAGCAGCCAGCATTTTCATGATGGTGATTTATTTCAATTCTGTTTTTATTAATAGCTTCTCATATTTGGTAAAATCAAATCATTTTGCTGCTGCCCAGAATGTTAATGTGAGGCATAGGCAGAGGAACTGGCTTGCAGGGTTCTTCTCACAGATACCCACATGCATATATTTAAAGCCAAAGGACTTTATAAAATTTATGCTTTGCACTTTAAAACTCCTTCTGTGTTTAGCTCAGAAAAAGAAATGTGTTTCAATGGGCTGGTCCAGTGTCCCCCTCCCCTTTGCTTTTTCCATGTCTTTTGAAACTCAGACTCAGCTGCTCCAGAATATTTTATAAAAATCTTTCTCTATTCACCTATTTTGGGAGATTGTCACTGCTACAAGTCAATTCTTTTAAAATGAGCTTTGAAGATTTGTATATTTTTAATAGCATATTTAGAAAAGAAATGGATTTGTCAGTTAGCAGATAAGAATATTATACACACAAATACAAAATATGTTGGGGTTTAGAGGACACAGCTACACATTCGGTTTTGCTTGGTCTTTTCACACAATTCAGCCCTTGAGTTTTCTTTACGGGCGTCCTGTCTTTGTTGATTGCTCTGCCTCTGGCTTGGCTCCTGGTTCAAAGCTCCCAAAGCAGGAGATGTGCTGCTCTATCTCCTTCATCATCTCCATTCAGTCGACTTGCTCAGGAAGCTGCAGCTGGGAGAGAATGTGCTGTTTGGATCAGGACCAGCCTGAGTCCATTAGACACCACTCCCCACATTTTCAATCACACAAAAGGATTCCAACATTGAGCTGTGATCAAAGCCTCGTGCTCTTGCTCTTAGTGGGATGCACATCCAGACTGAAGACTGTCCTCCTCACAAGTACATCTGCTCAGGCACCTGCTAGCTCTCTGCTGGCTGGCGCCAGGGCTGAGACCTCCCCCCGCCACCCCCCTTTCTGCATGGCTATGGAAGGAGCTGAGTGAGTTTGGTTCTGCTGGAGTCAATTCATTCCCTGGGTTGCTTGTTACAGCGTGGCCTAATAGACTTCACGTTATTAAAATGAGGTCACACAAGGCAGAGACGATCAACAATGGGATCTAGAAGGTCAGGGAAGGGACAGACTGGGGTTAGACACTAAGTTGATGTCAAGAAAAGAATGGGTGGTGAACTCACAGCAAAGCTGAACTTGATTCAGAGATTTGGGGGGATGTGTGTTTTTGTTTTGTTCTTCTTGGGACATTAAAAAAGTATTGGGGTGAATATACGTAACACAAAACTTACCATCTTAGCCATTTTCAGATGTAACCATTTGTGGTGTTAAGTGCATTCACCCGTTGTAAACCTAATCCTGAATTGTACCCAACATCTTTGGAATAAAATAAAAAATAAATGTAAAAAAAAAGTACATTTGCTTTGTTGCTGTGCAACAAACCATCAGAACTGAAACTCTGTCCCCATTAAACAGCAGTTTCCAGTTCCCCCTCCCCTACCCCTAGAAACCACCCTCTACTTTTTGTTTTGTTAGGGCCATTTTAGGTCCCTGTGCTGTTAAGGCTCTGTTAGTCATAATTAACAGGAGCACTGGAAACTGCTAAAGCAATAAAGGCTTGAGAGAATTCAAGGAAGGGTTGAATGGTCAACCGCAAGAAAGGCAGCGTCAGTCTTCAGGACAGATGGAGCCCAGGCCTTAAATGCCATCAAACTCCTGCCCCATCCTGAATCCTTGCTTCTTTCTTTTTCTTTTTTTTTTTTTGAGTTGGAGTCTCACTCTGTCACCCAGACTGGAGTGCAGTGGCTGCTCCTGGCCACCGCAGCCTCGACCTGCTGGGGCTCCGGTGATCCTTCCGCCTCAGGCTTCCAAGTAGATGGAACTACAGGCGTGTGCTACCACACCTGGCTAATTTTTTGATTTATTGTAGAGATGAGGTCTCACCAAGTTGCCCAGGCGGGTCTCGAACTTATGGGCTTCTTTCTACATATCAGTTCTAGCTGCCCCTCTCTGCAGAGGATCTTTCTCTACATGGCGGAGAACATGGCAACCAGCAGCTCCATGTTACCTTTATCCACCAGACAGACATCCAACTGACAAGCTCTTTGGTTCTAATATTGGGTCAAGTGGATCAGAGGTTCATATCTGGATGAATCAGTCATGACCAGGATGGTAGGGATACTATCACTTGCCCAGCTTACTTCAGGTGCCCACCTCTGACCAGTCCACTGTGGCTAGGGGAGGGGCATGGAAAATCATGACAGATCTGATGGAAACCATCTGGTACAGGAAGGAGCTGAATGAGTTCCCAGCAGAAAGCGTCAGTGGTACTAGGCAAAGATAACAGAAGATACTCACTGTTTCATGCTGCTGAGACTTAGAAAACAGTACCCTAAAATCAAGGCATCAGAAGCAAAAGCTTTTCTCTGATCTGTTGCCCTCCTGTCTCTCAGTCCCATTCTCTCCAAAGTGGGTCATAGAAACCAGACCCTCTTTTCCCCAAAGCCAGTCATAAGCCTGAAAATATTACTGTAACTTCCCCTCTACTTTTCTGTGTAAAAACTGGCCATAAAGACATTGTCCAACCTACCTGGTTTGACTGTGGGTCATAAGATCCCCATTTCAGTGAGAGTCCGGCCCCACACCCAGAAGGAAGGAACACTACTCAGAGAGGCCAAGGGGGATGTAGACAGATAGGTCTCGCTGGGTGTCCCCCTCAATCTATTAGTGTCCAATCATAGTCTCTTTTTGTCCAATCATATTTCTGCACAGTTGCCCATACTTTGTTGAACCTAAGCATAAAAATGGACCATTTCCCCTGGATTTCTGGGTCTTCATTCTGAAGGCGCTTATGTCATATAAAACTATGATCAAATAAATTTGTATACCTGTTCTAATAATCTGCCTATTCTCAGAGATTTTCAGTGAAACTTTAGAGGGTAAAGGGGATGTTTTCCCTTGACCCTGACAGTTTCCTTCATTTTCTCTTCCTCTACTAGCTGTTCTTGTATTTTAAAGCCATTTAGAAATGGATTTGCTCCCAACCCTCACTGTGACAAGGCTTCTCCAGGAGTACACCCTTCTCGAGATCTTTCTTCCTTACTGGCAACAGGAGATAATGAGGTAATCATCTGCATAGTGCATAGACAGATATTCTCTCTGTCTTTCTCTTTCTGTCTCTGTCCCTGTCTCTCTCTCTCTCTGTCTATTTCTCTTGTCTCTCTCTCTCTCTCTCTCGGTTTCTCTCTGCTTCTCTGTCTCTTTGTCTCACTCTGTCTCTGTCACTCTGTCTCTGTTTTTCTGTCTCTCTCTCTTTTTCTCTTCTCTTTCTAACAGTACATTGCCTATTAGGATCTTAAAATGCATTTTTTTTCAAATGGCATTCTTGTACTTTACAAGAGTCTAAAGACCAGACCTTCTAAAGGCCACTACCCAAGTTCACGCCTCACGGTGAAATAGGAGGCATCTGATCCCTAATCTCCCTTTCTCAGCCTGCCCAGTGCACTTCCCAGTTGGTATAGCCTCTGAGCTGCTCTAAGAAGTCAGAGGGAGGCTTTCTCCTCATTCTTGTTATTATCCTAATTCCCCTGCTTTGTGACATTTAACAAGGCAGGCTCCATCTGCGTTTTTATATTGGTCAGATTATCCCTGCCTTTAAAGAACGGTCTCGGCATTTGGGCTCAGCAGATTTTCAGGCAGACAAACACTTCATCTCCACAGCATATTAGCTGAAGAGCAAAGCCTAGTGTGTCCTGGGAGGCCTTCATTCTGGGCTGGCCAGGACCATAAATCTGCTGTGGGGTGCCCAAAGGGTCCCCAGAGACACTGAGAGCTCACCAGCCTCCCGAGGTAGATCAGAGGCCCTCATGGCATTCACACGAGAACCTACTTAAAGTAACACCACTGGGTCTGGTCAGTCCCCCGTATGTTTTTGAAGACTCGTAGCCCCAGCTGAGAGTTTCCAAAGATGATTTCGAGGTCAGCTGCTCAGTCTGAGGCTGTTTAAATGCCATTTGCAACTTTGAACATCAGAGAAAGGTTTTTTAAAGTGTTTTTGCTATATTTCTGGCCATAAGTATTGCCCAAGGCTTTTCTGCCTACAAAGCAAAATGGAATAATAGCTCTTAGAGTCAAGGAGGTTTTTATATAAGCCAAGCTTGTTAATAGCCAGGGTCAAGGAAAAATAATGTACTGAGCACTTACTGCATGCTCACGATGCCCAAGACCGTGCTCTTCACCCTCGGGAGGCTCACAGTCTATCACTGCAAAGCCATTTAGCAGATAACGGCTGTTTGTGTCTGCCTGATGTCCATTTTCCTTTCTGCTGCTTTCAGACACCTGATTTCCTTTGGAAATCATTCTCAGATTAAGTGGCTTTGTAGCACTATCCCTTCCCAAATTCCACAGATGATCACATGGCTCAGAGCTAACCAATAAAACCATTCCATCCCCCGATTGGTTCAAAAATGGGCATATGATCCATGACTGACCAATCAAACAAATTTCTGGGACCTTTACTGGAACTATTGGGAACTAGTCTTGCTCTTTCTGTCTGTTCTTTAGCTGGTAAGATGGTAGTCTGTAGTATCTGGTGGTTATGTGCTTTCCCATTTTGTAGATCAGGGAACCAAAGCACAAAGAAGTTAAATAACTTGTTTAAGGTCACAGAGTCAGCTGGAGGAAGAGTTGAGATTCAAATCTAAATAGCCTCATTCCAGGATCCATAGTCTGTTAGGGTGCCTCAGATGCAATCCACACACCTCTCATTACCAGCCAACAGAGAACTCTATGCACTCTGTAGTGCTTTCTCCCAAAAAGAGGCACTTTCTAGAACAGTCTCTTACATCTACCAGAAGTGATGGTTTTTGGCTTTAGTGCATACTGTGGGTTAGTAGACTCCTGTCTAGGTGAAGAACCCAAGGACCAAAAAGGCAAACAGCCCACTAGAATGCCAAGGAAAAGGAGCCTTTTTTTTTTTTTTTTTTTTTAGTTGGAGTCTCACTCCGTCGCCCAGACTGGACTGCAGTGGCTGCTCCCAGCCACCGCAGCCTCGACCTGCTGGGCTCCGGCGATCCTTCCACCTCAGCCTTCCAAGTAGCTGGAAGTACAGGTGCGCGCTACCATGTCCGGCTAATTTTTTGATTTATTGTAGAGATGAGGTCTCACCAAGTTGCCCAGGCAGGTCTCGAACCCGCGGGCTCAGGCATTCCACTCACCTCAGCCTCCCAAGGCGTGGGTTTACAGGCTGAGCCACCAAGCACGGCTGAAAAGGAGCCTTTTAAAATTTTGTTTTATTTTTATTTTAAAGGTGTATTGTACAATTCAGGATTAGGTATACAAGTGGCCATCATACAGGTAAAGTTTAGGTCTCCCTTTGGTCCCCACTTTGCCTGGTTTGAGATCAGGTACCCTTATGGATATTGTGCCCCACCCCCCCACAGTATCCCTCTACTGCCAATCTCTTTCTTATAGTATTACAGTAAATGTTCAGGATCCGCTTTTGAGTGAGAACATGTGTACTCTGTTCTCTGTTTCTGTGATAGATCACTGAGTATGATAGACTCTAAATCTATCAAAGTTGCTGTGAATTCCATATGTTTGTCCTAAAGAAGGAGTCTTAGCCTGTTTTTGGTCTGTGTCCCTCTGGGAAGTTAATAAAAACTATGGATTTACTTCCCAAAAAAGTGTTTATATACTTGCGGGATTGTATATGACAAGGTGCTTATGATTGCAAGTGACAGAAGGGCAATTCAAATCAGCTAGCTCAAAAGGGGGAAGTATTGATTCACATAAATGTGGTAAGGGCATGGGCACAGACAGCCGCAGGGAACAACTGGAGCCAGGGACAAGGCCTTCCATTTTTGTTATTATCTCTGCCTCTTTCTACATGTGGGCTTCATTCTCTCAGATCCATGGTAAGCAACATGGCCAAAATTGAGTCTCATTTCACATTGAGAGGCCAAATCTTTGCCACAGCTCTAGATCAAAAGTATCCTGGAGGAGACTCTAATTGCTGTGGGTTGAGGGCCCACGCCTGTGGTCATAGGAACGAAGAACTGAAATTAGCAACTCAAGGAGAAGAACTCTGAAGAAGAGTGTGGTGCAGATAAAACAAAGACGAGCTCAGTAAAGAACCAAGTAGAACTCTGCGTCTAGAAGCCTAAATTTGTGTTCAAAAAATAAAACGGAAAACTGAGGATATTCTATAACTGATTCAGAAAACGCTGACCTCAGGCTCAGTTATTTGAATAGTTCAGCAAAATGTTTTTACCAAGATTATCTTTTGGCTAAGAATTAGTAGCACAGTTCATATTCCTATGCCCTACAAAAGGATATATTTCTTTAGAAAATAAAAAGAAGATATGGATTTCCTATTAGGAAATCTCAGTGAACATGAAGTTTCTTTCATTTCCAGCCTGTAATCCCAGTATTTTGGGAGGCCGAGGTGAGTGGATTGCCTGAGCCCGCAGGTTTGAGCCCCGCTTGGGCAACTTGTTGAGACCTCGTCTCTACAATACACCAAAAATTAGCCAGGTGTGGTAGCACGTGCCTGTAGTTCCGGCTACTTGGAAGGCTGAGGAGGAAGGATCGCTAGAACCCAGCAGGTCGAGGCTGTGGTGGCCGGGAGCATGCCACAGCACTCCAGTCTGGGTGACAGAGTGAGACTCCAACTCAAAAAAAAGAAAAGAAAAGAAAAAGAAAACACAGGAGATCAGAGTGGTCTTGTCCAAGTGTGCAATATCCAACATTAATTGGGAGAAGTTGCTAGGAAATGAGGATGCCGGAGGTCAAAATAAGTATGACGCTTTGAAAGATGAAGGAGGCAACCCCAGATGGAATAGTTGAAGATGAAGTTGGTTTGTTTTAGAAAGGTGGATCTGCATTTTGTGTAGTTTTGACACTAGAAA
>CAUYQG010148506.1:0-24201 GCA_963574415.1 Tarsius wallacei
CATCTCTACAATAAATCCAAAAAATCAGCCGGATGTGGTAGTGCGCGCCTGTAATTCCGGCTACTCGGAAGGCTGAGGCGGAAGGATCGCCGGAGCCCAGCGGGTCGAGGCTGCGGTGGCCGGGAGCGGCCACTGCACTCCAGTCTGGGTGACAGTGTGAGACGCCAACTCAAAAAAAAAAAAAAAATAAAACCCCTCTTCTTCTTCCTTCTGATTCAGGGGAGCCTACCCTTACCCCCATTCTATTGAGGTCAGGTTATTTACTTTCATAGAAACATGGGGATTTTTTTTCCTGTTTCAGAGAACCTATTTTAATTTGAAGTTTTACACATATATATTCATTGGTGTAATTATTTGACTACTATCTGTCTTCTCCACTAGACTGTAAGACCCATGAAGGAGGCCCTGCCTTCCTGCCATCCCTATTCTTCCCCACCCCACCCCGCCCGCCCCAGCTAGCTTATGTCTAGCACAAAGTAGTGCTTATTAAATGCCTTGGTTGCACACTAAAGGAACAAATAGAGTCCTGGTAATAGTCCTCATTGACAACAGGGTTATTATTAGGTGTAGACTCTTCCCAGATCAGGCAGGCCCAGGTTCTCCACAATACATCAGCTGGAGAAAGTGTGACTGAGTTTTTGTTTTTTTAATTTCAGCTGTTGGAATGAATAGAGCATACTTCCTAAAGCTTATTTTTCTCCTCTCTCTTTATTCAGCTAAAGCTTGCTTTTACTCTGGATCATAAGACTGGATTGCCTCAAGGATGTCACATCTATGAGTACCGTGACAGCAACAAGTAAGTCATACAGTGGGAAACAGTGTCACCTCACATGTTGTATAGCAGTGGTGCCTATGGGCTTTCTGACACTGGATTTCTCTTGCTAAGAGGTTCTAATGAAGGGAATCATACTTCTTGCTACTGTACTAGAAAATAACTGGCATAATTTCTCCTGTAAGATCTCTTTGCTCCTAGGACTTGGAGCACTTGTATAGGAGAAGTTGTGATGTGTTCGAGGTAGATTTCAGAGGCGACTGTCAATTAGATTTAAGGATAAAATTCTATTGTGGAACTGGATGTAACAAATATATTGCCACACTCCATCCGTATATTTATACATCAAATTTTAGTAAGCACTTAGGTTATGAGTGAGAGTAAATTCTTGGAATCTCCTTTTTTCCACCAAGGAAAAACTAAGAAGCCGCTTGTCATACATATATATCAACTAGGTATTAGCTCTGGAGGACTTTTAAGACCTTTGGTTATCTTGAGATTCTGCTTGAAACATATTTTCTCATAGAAACAATGCCACCAAAGGCCTTTGCCAATAAGAGAGCTATCACTTTGAAGAATCTCAGAATGCTCACCAGTTCTCCTGTAGCCCTAAAATGTAATGAGAGTCTACCTGTTTAAACTGAGAGCTCTGGCTGCCTTGCGCTGCAAGAAGAGAGAAATGAGCAGAAGGGACACCACATTTCTAAGACAAAAGCAGTTTAATAGTGACCCAAGTATGATGCCCAATAGACTAACCTATAGTTATGTTATTTGTCATATTTTCAAAATAGCCCTATGGGAAGGGCACACAAATGCTTAGGGAATATTTCCTGCTCTTTAGCACCTAGTGAAATATAACCCAGGAACCCAACTTATTTTGAGTTGGAGGTTGGGGTGGACAAGAAGAGACGAGGCACAGAGAAAGGAGGGAATGTTTATGTTCTACATTTCTGGGAGTCTGTATGTTGTTCTGATAAAATCTGAGTTGCACAAATTAAAAGTTTAATTCCTGGGGGGAAAAAAGGAGATTCCAAGGCAGACCTTCCTTCCAGGCCCCAGCTGTACTCTAGACCCACCCACTTTTGGTCTTCAGTCATGTGCCTGCTCATTCTTTTGTTGCAGTTCTTTACTCACTGTCTGGCTGTACTTGTGTTTCTGGGTTTTGTTGTTCTTGTCTACCTCGTGAATTTTATAGCAGGGGAATTTGTGGGTATTTACAGAGATTTAAATTGATGGCCTTGTTGGAAAGGTGGCACCTGGCATAATTCTATATCACTCCCTTTCTTCATCACAGATTGCCTCCTTGTCTGTACATTTTTGTTTGTGAGACAGTAAAAGTGGTAGTGAGTGAGGCACAGGGAATGTGCCCTCATGATGAAGATGATGATAATGATAATAGCAGCTACCATTGAGCACCTACTATGTGTTAGGTACAGTACCGGGGACTTTACATTTGTCATCCCATTTAATCCTCATAACAACCGAAGGTGTGTTCTTTTATTGTTGTTGTATTTGCAGAATACAATTTGCAGAAGCTGAGGCCTAAGGAGCTAAATTAACTTGCTCAAGGTAACTTGCCACAGCTATAAGAAGCAGAATCAACATTATCACATTTACTCGGGGGAAAGAACAAATGGAAGGCAATGGTCTCAAGTTGCTGCTCTTAGAAACTCTAGTCAATGGCAAGAGTAATCTCAACGTAGACTTGAAGACAGTGTTTAAATATCCAAGCTATTTAATTTCATCCAGTGAAGGGAAACACATAGGCATATGCCAATAGAACTGTACATTGCCTTTAAGAGGAGAAACTCATGTCTTCCTCAAGAACTCTTGCTCTGTTACAGCAGAAACTAGTTACTAGGTACTTCATGATCAAATCTCCATTCCAATTACCTTCCAGGCATTATTATTACTCTTTGTCATTTGTCTTTAGGAGGATGTCATAGTAGGCTATTAGGTACCCCTAATTAATAATAGGAAGATTGACCAAGCATTCTTTAGCAACAATTCTGGCCTGACTTGTTGCTCTTTGAAAAAAAGACCACAGAGTTTTTGTTTAGTGGGAGAAGGGAACCAACCCTCCATCCTTTAAGTTTATTTCTTAGATATCTAGTGGCAACAGCTTAGGTTGTCTTTGACTAAGAGAGGAGAAAATGGCCTAGCTCTGTGTCTTGGTCTGTCCATAGCTCCCAACATCATACTATCAGAGCAAGCAATGTAAGAAAATAATTTAGGGGGTTATAAATATAGACAAGCTTTGCTCCCTCAAGACCTGTAAAAGAAAGGTTTTGTGCAAGAAATTAGATAGGAGTCACAATCTAGAAAAGTATGATCAAATGCCTCAAAGACATCTCTCTCTGGTTCTCTCTTGCTTGTATTATAATCAGTCTTGGGGTTCATTCTCAATCTTTAAGCAACTTCCGTAATCTCTCTAAGCCTCGGGTTTCTTTATCTGTTCAAAATACTAGATCTAATAGTACCCCTCTGGCAAAGATGTTATGTTAAAATGCATTATCAGGCAACCCTCTCAGGTCCCTTCCTTCTGTGGGAGTTTTTCTGTTGTCTCAATAAATCCTGCTGTCTTTAAAAAAAAAAAAATGCATCTTCACCAGCCTCACATATAAAATGCCCACAGGAAGTATCCGTTACCTCTCTTTCCCAAGCAGAAAAGTCAGCTCATGACTTCTTTCTGTTTCCCCAGAGCCGGCAGGGCTGCAGTGCAATGATTAGGGAAGAAACTGCTACACATGCCATTGACAGCCCTCAGTTGTCTGTCCAAAGGCAGACTCCTCTCCACTGGTGAATTGTGAAGTAAAGCATGGAGGAGCATGTATTCTGACTATGGTTTCTCCTCTTCCCCAGACTCTGCCTTGTCTGTGTTCCTTTGTTTCCTTTTGGAGTTATTTCCCCTAGAATGTCTAAATCCAAATATTGGTGTAATAGTGGCATTCAGGAAATGAGCATATTCAGCACTGGCCCTAAGGGACCCATGTTGTCTCATGCCAAGTAACATAAAGGCAACAGCAGCAGAGAGATGAGATTCTACCTATGGGAAAAAACTAGCTTGAATATTAATTTGGTATGACTAGGTATTGAAACTACTGCTCTTCTCTTCTGGGTATTCCCTGCAGTATTATTCGTAATCGTTTTAGTATTCGTCTCTGTTTGCCAAATTCAATCTGTCAGCAAAAAAAGTCCTGAATAAGTGCTGAGGCTGTTGGACAGTTCTCCCAAATGATCTTTCCTTTCGAATGGAATGGCCTAGAAAATGGGTACTCTTTTTTTGTATTTTCTGGATTCTCTTATCACTTGCTTCCCTGGAACATCCTGGTAGCCGTAATCCTTGGCTTTATGTCATTCCACATACAGGGGCTAATCTCTGCCTCTGAGCTCCAGGGAGGATAGGCCCTTGGACTTGTTCATCTCTGGTGGGACTTGGACCCTGCCTTTTCTTGAGTTAGAGGCACAACTCTTGGGTAAACATTCTTAAAACTTTGAGGTCATTAAAAGAAAGAAATGATCCTGCTGTGCCTTTGTAAAGCTCCTCACCTCCAAATTATACTGTCAGCCTCCTGAAATTTGTTCACATTTGCATCTAAGAAGAGTGAGGACTCATTTCCCCCTACTCCTGAAAAGTGCCATCGATGGCTGTCCATGGATCCAAGGACTACCTTCTTTTTCTTTGTTGCAGAAAATTTTACCTGCTTTTAACATTAAATCCAGTAAATCAAGGACTGATTAAGAATAATTTTTCTCAAATTAAGGTTTGGGGGTCTCTTCACAGGGCAAGGAACAAGGCCTAAAAGAGTGACTAAGTGATTTGTAATAATTCAATTAAACATCTGTTAAACCCCTGCTCTGTACAAAATGTTGTGCTAGATGCTAGGGAGACAGAGATAAATTAGCCCCATTCCATGAAGCCTGAAGAGGTTTCTGTAAATAGTAAAGTACACTCCTGCACCCTCTAAGATGAAGTACGCTTTGGCGGTGGTAAGAATTGAGCTCTGTGGAAGTAACAATGAGAAAAGCTTCTGACTTTGGAGCAACTGTGTGGATGGTGGTGACCTTCACAGACAAAGAACTTGGTCCAGAAGGCTTCCTTCTCTCCATCTCCACTGCCACCACCCTCTTCACTGCCAGGATTGTGGAGCTACTTTGCAAATTGTTCTCCCTGTTGTTCGCTGGTTAACCTCCAGTCTATCCTCTCTGCAGCCTGAGTGAGCTCATTTGCCTTTTCATTCCAGTTGCTTTTGAGACCTTATTTTTTATCTTTGTTGTTCTACAGTTTTACTACATTATGTCTGAATGGATTGGATTCACTTTTATGTCTATTGTTTAGGACTCAGTGTAGTCCTAAACTACACTCATTTGGAAATTCTTATCTGTTGTCTCTTTGTTTCTCTCAAATCTCCTTCTGGAATTCCTTTTAGAAATCCACCATCTTATTTAATCTTTCTTTTCTTTTTTTCATCTCCTTATTTGCCAGTGCTATATTCTCAGAAACTGCCTCAAAAATATCTGTCAGTTTAATCTCCTTGTAGCAGTTTATAATCTGCTGTTAATATCCCTTCCCAATGTGAGTTTTTAGTTTTTACTTTTAATTTTCAAAAGTTGTGTTTGATGCTTTAAAAAAAAAATCAGTGTGTTATTTTGTGGTGTACTAGTCTTTCATTATGATTTATTTTTCTTTTATCTTCCTAATTATTTTGATTGTGTTTATTTTATATCCTCTTTCAGGTTGTTCAGTGATTTTTAGTTCCAAGTGTACCAGGTCTCCCATTTTTTGTGTCTGTTGAGTCACCTTTATGTGGTTCATTTTCTCATGTGGTTTATTTTTTGTCTTGTCTTTACTGTGGGATTTGATATATTAGGGGTTGTGGGTATGTTCTTACATCACTTTTGCATTTGCTCTGCCAGGACCCCAGGAGTTTCCCAGGTCCTGCTAGTTTGGATGTTAACATCTTGGCTTAGGAGTCCCAGCACCTGGATTGTGTGCATTCAGTCTTCACACCCACATGCAGTGTAGGCTTGGGATCTCCGTTTCTTGTAGGAGATGCCTCTGGTCTATGCCAATTATAGACATATCCTCTGAGCTGTGAGAAAGGTCATCCTGGTTCCTTGTTCAAAGACCAACAGCCTCCCTGGATTCTGGCTTTATGTGAGGATCTCAGTTACAGGCCCCTGGCCGGGTTTTCTACCTCTTGTGGACATTAAAATCTCAGTTTCTATAACTAATATTAAAGTCTGGTGCTCTTAACCCCCACTTGCCATGATAAAGATTATGATTCTGCCTTTATTTCATTATTTAAATCACCTGGGAATATTCCCATCATTCTTTTATACTCAATTATATGCTTAAATTATTATTTTGTTATATTTTACCCATCATTTTCTGTGTTTATGTTGGGAAAGAGGTATCAGTTCAGTCTATCATCTTGTCAGAACTGTTTTAAACTTTTTAAAACACCCATTCATTTAACAGATATATAGAGAGTGTCTGCTGCATATCAGTGTAGTTCTAGGCCTTGAGGCCATAGAGCTGAATAAATGCTGATGCTACTGGCAGAGGCCCATGGGCCAATGGAAGGAACTGGGTACCCCTCACCATCAAAGCAGCTCTGTGATTCTGCCTACCTTACAGACCCATCCTTTCTCCTCCTGCCCTAGCACCGTACATATCACCTCTACCAGACCACCTCGAGCCTTCTGCACACAATGTGTCCCTGTGTGACCATGCCATTTCCTGTTTCTAAAATACCCCTTCTCCCCAGAGCTCCCTCCCCAACTGCCTTGGTAACCCCAACTTCTCCTTCCACTCTCAGCTAAGTATTATTTCTCTGGGAAGCCATTCCATACCTCTCACCAGCACCCCAAAGCTGGGTCAGGTGTGCCTTCCCTGTGGCCCCGTGCCACACCTGTCTGTTCTGTGTCAACATTTAGTACAGTGTATTTGAGTCATGCATTTACTTGTTGGCTACTTCCACTAGGCTGAGTGATTTTGAGGTCAGGGCCTTGTTTTGTTCATTTTAGTACCCCTAGTGCCTAGACCACTACCTGGTAAATAATGCTTGATGAAAAGAAGGCAGGGGACCTGATTTCATCCTCAAGGAAGGGAAGGAGCATGGCTATTGGAGAGTCAAATTTCTTTTCAACTTTGTCTTTTCATTTGTTGTGGAATTACGATGAGGATTAGATTATACATGACATTAGAGAAAACTATCTCCTTGAATAGTAGGAATTCTGAAGAACTAACATATAGAAAAGAGAAACTATAAAAATGTGGTTTAACTCTGTAAATATAGTAGTGACTATAGTCATTTGTATCAACTGCCTGCCGTTTTTTGCCAGATAGTGAGGTACTATAATAATTATGAGGAACATTAAATATGCCACACAAACTTGAGGAAGCTAAATTTGATTGCAAGGCTGTACATTTGTTCACGTAATCTAGAGTTTATGATCCATGCAGCTTAATCATGACAGCCACTACCACCTTCTGACTGCCTGCCAGCACTGACTACCCAGGTTATTTCTACTTCTAAAACAATTCAAGAAGGATATTAGTTTCATCATTTTGCATAGAACAAAAGACTGAAAGACAGAGATGTTTTATTGTTTTCACAGTTTTACAAAATAAAAAAATAAAAAACAAAATAAGGTTGAACATCTGAGAGGTTCACCTGGTAAGGTCACGGAGTGTCATGAGCAGAGCCTGGCTTCTGCACCCAGTCTGACAGATTCCAAAGTCTGTGCTGCGCCTTCACACTACCTGCCATTCCCTCTACAACAGAAAGCTGGAGGGAGTGCTGACTCTAGCTTCTATTAAGCAGGCCTACTCGAGAAGTTCTGTCTGGGAAATTCTGGGATTTCCAATTCCAGTGGACCCCAGGTTGGGTGGGAAGCTTCTGACTTGTCATCAGAAGTCTGAGTTAGGCCAGTCAGGCTCCATGGCAGGTTATCATGCATTAGTGGTGCAGCTTATCCATTTGGAACATGAAGAAACTGATATATCCCAGGGTTGTGGGAGAATAGAATGAGGTAATATGTGTGATATGACTGTGTAAACTAAAGATTTCATAGCTTTAGTTGCCCTGAGTACCTGCCTGAGTGGCCCTTGCAGTGGGCCCTGGCAGATCCAGGTTCTAGCTGTGGGGTGCTCTCTCCTCTTTCCTGTAGGTGGTTGTGCTTCACCTAGTCCAGGCACTGAAGCCAGCAGTTGCCAGTGGATCAATTGTCCCTGCAAACCTCTCCACAGTCTCTCTTGATGCTCATAGCTGCCTCCTCTGCCTCCGTGTTACTCTTGGGACTGATTAGTTTGCTGAACTAACAAAATGAAATCTTTCCTTTTTTCCTGCCTAGCTAAGTGACTCCTTTTGTGACCTTGAAACACATACCATTGAAACTACTAGCCAGCCTCTAGACATATGAGAGATAGCTATGCTGCGGGATTGATTTTCCTCAGTTGAATTGTCTGCCCATTCAAAAGCCTACCTTCTAACCTTCTGGAAGACAGGGCAGTTCTGGGCTGCACATCCTCTCCCCAGCCTACAGGAACCTGGCCTATCTAGGTGCCAGCCAGGCTTGGGCAGGGCTCTGGGACCCTACAAGCCAACCTGGCTTCTCTTCCCCAGACCATGAGCACGAAATCCTTTCTGACTTCCCAACGTGACTCCTGACCATGGGGGTTTAGCCTGCTCAGCATGCCCCGTGGTCTCAGAACACATCTCTGGACATGCAGAACAGATCCAGAGAACCAGCCCTAAAATCACACCGTGGTTCTCTTTCTGTTTTCTTTTTTCATGGAGGATGTGGTGAGTTACTTCAAGTCTGCTGACAAGTAGACTCCAAGCAGGATGAATGTATAAGAGATGTGTTAGGGGAAGGCCCATGAGGGATGAGGGGAGGGAACATGGACCAGCCCAGTACCTCATTTATCTTGCAGCAACCAGCTAACTCCACAGTACTTGTATACACCACACCTCCTGGAGCTTTCCAGTGCTCATATCATCATACAGTGTTGCAGAGGCTTCTTCCCAGGGTGCTATTAATAAATCTTGGAGTCATTGGGCCGTGACTTTGTGCCAGGGCCTGGCCATGCCCACATAGCCACTCAGAAGTGCATCCCTTTTGCCCACCAGGTAGTCAGTGAGCCACTCCTCATACTCTATCTTTCTGCCTGTTTTCTCTAAACCGTTAAGTCTCATTTGTGTCAGTTCAGGTCTGCAGAGAAGCAGATGCCAAGACATGATCAGATGACCAGTGAGGTTTGGAGGAAGACTTCTGTGAAGGATGGAAGGGAAGAGAGCAGAAGGCAGAGAGAGCCTTCAGACCTCGACACAAGTCTGGCCCCTGTGAAGGAATCTGGAAAGGAAGGAGGTGTTTTTGTTGTTGTTGTTGTTGTTTGTGATGGGGTCTTGCTATGTTGCCCAGGCTGGTCTTGAACTCCTGGGCTCAAGTGGATCCTTTTGCCTCAACCTCCCCAGTAGCTGGGATTAGAGGCATAAGCAGCCTGGTTTTAAACAATGATGAGAATTCCTTGAGCCAAAGCCAAAGTCATCCGTTGAAGGAACCTCACATCTTGCAGCACCTGGCCTGCATCAGGACCTCAGAGGCATACTCACAGGAAGTGTGACTTTGGGACAAATGCAGTGGTGGATCAGCACACCTGCTTCTGGGGCCATCCATGGTGGCAGGAGATCTGAGTGGCACCTTTTCCTGGCTGCCACACTTGGAGAGGAGAAAGAGAGCAGGGGTTTCCTGGGTCAAGTCCTGCATTTAATTAATTTCTGCCTCTGCTTGGCTCTTAACCTCCTCCTTCACCCTGAATAAGCAGAGGGAATATTTCCCAGCAGCCCTGACAACTTTAAACGAGCACCAACACTTCCCAGTACTTTGGAAATGACACTCTCTGTATGCACCTTGGAACTGATGCCAGTTCCTCAGGCTAAGCAGCAATGTTACTTAAGAGCCATTCATTGGTGAGAGCCTCCAGGCCTCTCAAAGACCCTGCCAGGTTAGGATGAAGAAGGCCTTTCTTGTTCCTGGTGAAGCTTTGGTTTAGGAGAAAGGAGAGTTGGAAATCAAGGGAGAGGAGGGGTTAAGGGGAAGTTGGAGGTAACACAACCAGAGAGGTGCCAGGAGTGACTTCATGGGAGCAAGCCTGCAGCTGTATCGTGCATGTGGGAGTCAGCCACTGGCAATGCAGGTGTGAGTTTACTGTGTTCATCACAGTTGTTAGTGTTTGGCATCAGTGTGATACCGGCATGACTCCTGTTTCCAATGCTGGACTGAGAGGTGGTGATCAGTGAAAGGTGTGTCTCTCCATCCATGCTGAGGGATGTCCATGACTGTTTATACCTTTCTCTCCCATCACTTCACCCTGTGCAGCAGCAATCATGATCTCTTGGGTGCCAAAATGCAGTGTTTAATTTAACCTCAAGTGTCCCTACAGGAAGAAAAGACAGTATGAGGACACTCCCAATTTAGAGAGAAAGAACCCAGTGCCCTGAGAGGTGCCCTATCCAAGGTCAAGATGTACTCAAGAGGTCCATCCAGCAGTCTTCTCCTATGCATACTGCCTCAACCATGTGATGCGACCAAGCATGAGGCCTCAGAACAGCCACTCAGAAGTGGTGCTGAGTTGCCCCGTGGGTCCAAGGGCAGGGAAGGCAGCAGGGCCTGGGTAGTGCAGCTGTCTCCTATGTTGTTTATATCACCTCTGGGATGACAGTCACCCAGTTTCCTGCACATGGAGTCTGACTCACATGGGGCAAGGAGAAGCTCTTTATCAGCTATGTTGAGCCAGCACCCTTTCCCCACCTACTAGGAGAACGGGGCAGGATGGAGTCTGAAATCATGTTTTAAAGCACTGAATTGCTTTGGCAGTGGTTTCCCATGCTGCTGAGCCATGGTGCTCAGCCCTTCATAGAAATCACTAGCCCCTCTACTCTTGCTGACTTTCAGAACTAATCAGAGCAAGGAAATGTGGGAACCACAAAAATGGGCAGATTGTACTGACCACAGACCAGTTGCAGACACAACAGTGCACACACATAGGCACACTGTCCATGTCCATGTCTTAGTATGTAGTGTGATTTATCCATTCCTCATTTTCTTCCATAATGCACTTGCTGGAAAATAGATTTTTATAATAAGGTCACTTTGTAAAACTTGCTTTTGGACTATGACCTGCATAAAGAAAAGTATACAAATTATAAGCATCTAGTTGAAGGGAATATTAGAAAATGAACACACTCAGGTCAAGAAATAGAACATTACAATCTTCAGGAACCTCCCACATGCCCCTTTCTCTTCCCAAAAGGATACCACCATTGTAACTTCTAATATTATAGATTAGTTTTGCCAGGCTTTGAACTTGAAATAAGTGGGCTCATTCAGTATATTCTTTTTTTTTTTTTTTTTTGAGTTGGAGTCTCACTCTGTCGCCCAGACTGGAGTGCAGTGGCCGCTTCCGGCCACTGCAGCCTCGACCTGCTGGGCTCTGGAGATCCTTCCACCTTAGCCTTCCAGTAGCTGGAACTACAGGTGCGTGCGACTACGCCCAACTGATTTTTGATTTATTGTAGAGATGAGGTCTCACCAAGTTGCTCAGGCGGGTCTCGAACCCGCGGGCTCAGGCAATCCACTCACCTCAGCCTCCCAAGGCGTGGGATTACAGGCTGAGCCACCGAGCCCGGCTCAGTATATTCTTTTTTGTGTACAACTTTTATTCTTTCAGCAATATTTTTTGTGAGAATCCATCTTTGCTGTTGCATCTAGTTCATCAGTTTATCCAATCTGCATCAATTCAGTCAACATTTGGGTCGTTTCCAGTTTGGGGTTATTACTAATAATTCTGCTTGTACATGCCTTTTGGTGTACATATGTATGTATTTCTTTTGAGTATATACCTAGGAGTGAAATTGATGAATCATATGTAATTCCCCCAGCAATGTATGAGAGTTTATCTGTTTATTTGGTCATTCAGTAGAGTGCCTTTTCAAATTTCTTGCCTGTTTTTCTTCTGGGTTTTCTGTTTTTCTTCTTAATTTATAGTCCTTGTTGTTCTGGATATGAATTCTTCGTTGCTTATATACAGTTGTGGATATTTTCTTCCACTCAGTAGTTTGCTCTTTTACTCTCTCTGGTGTTGTTTTCATGAAGAGAAGTGGTTATTTGGGGGGGGGGGGGGTGTTTGTTTGTTTGTTTTAGTAGAGTCTCACTCTGTCACCCAGGCTGGAGCACCATCATGGCTCACCTCAGCCTCGACCCCTTGGGCTTAGGTGATCCTTCTGCCTCAGCCTCCTGAGAAGCTGGGACTACAGGTGCGTGACACCACGCCCAGCTAATTTTTTTTTATTTTGTGTAGAGTCAGGGTCTCACTATGTTGCCTAGGCTGGTCTTGAAATCCTAGGCTCAAGCAATCCTCCTGCCTCCGCCTCCCAAAGACTTGGGATTACAGGAATGAGACACCACGCCCTGCCTGGAAGTGCTTAGTTTTAATGGAGTTCGGTGTGTCAGTCTTTTTCTCCATGGTTAGATGCTTTTTGTGTCCCATTTAAGAAATCTTTGCCTATATGAAAATCATGAAGACATTTTCCTATATTATTTTTTGGAAGAGTCTACTCATAATTGACTTTTAAATATGGTGCAGCAAGTTTATTTTTTCCAAATAGATATCTACTGACCCAGCTGAATCATTGATTGAAAAGACTTCCCTACAGCTTTTTACACTGCTACCTTTTTCAAAAACAAAGTACCTATACATGGGCAGATCTGTTACTGTACTCTATTCTGTTTTGCTGATCTATATATCTATTCTTGTGCCTATACCACACTATCTTAATTGTTGTACCTTTGTAAAAATCAGTATTTCCAGTAGAGCTAGATGTTTCACCTTGCTCTTCTTCTGTTAAAAGACCTAGAGTATTCTTGGTCCTTTCCATTTCCATATAGATTTTAGAATCAGATTATTAGTTGCCACATACATGCACACAAATTTGCTAGGATTTATATTGAGATTGCTTTGAATCTATAAATCAATTTGGAAAAATTTGACACTTTTAGATATTGAGTCTTCTATTTAGACCTTTAATTATTCTCAGTCGTGTTTTATAATTTTCTGTGTAGAAGTCTAGCTCATCTTTCATTAGATTTTACTTGATTTGTGATACTATTTAAATGGTATTTATAAATTTAATTATCTCTGAGTTGCTGATATAAGGAAATATAATTTATTTTTATTGACCGTGTCTTTAATAACCTTGCTAAATTTGTTAGATTCAAATAATGTGTAGATTTTTTTTATTTTTTATGCCTAGTCATGTCAAGTGCAAAGAATGAGTTTTACTTTTCCTTTCTAATCTCATACCATATACTTCTTTGTCTTGCCTTATTGCACTATACACTATTCCTGATCTCAGAAGAGTTTGTACTATATACTCACTTTTAGATTATGACAGTTTTTACTGATATTACCTTTAATATACACTTTATTTCATTGTTCCCAAAGGTGAGTTTTCAATTTGGAAACACTTTTACTTTTTAAGTGGTGGTTTGTGGGCTTGGAGCTAGGCAAATGGAATCTGATTTTTTATTTAAAAGAAAAGAAACTAATCATAAGACTGCTGTTCCTTATTTTAATCGTATGTGGGAGATTTTGCTTTGTTCATTTTACAAAAGGATCTCATGGCTTTACAGTTGAACAAGCATTCAAAGAGATCTGTTGTACTCCAAAACCCGGACTGTCTTACTCTTCCCTGACTCCCTGGTAGAATATTGAATGTGTAACCCTCAAGGTATTCACAAAAATACCACTTTTGTCATAAAAGCCCAAGAGAAGAGTTGTTAAAGTTCCTTTCAGGTCTATATTTAGCATCTTTTCCTTTCTGCAGTAACCCTCTCCCTCAAATCTCCTTAAATCCTTGTCATCTGCTCCCTCCCACCTTTCTCTGATTTCCATTGCTGTGGAAGCAGACTCAGGCAGCCAAGAATCTACCCCTGAAAAGAGCCCTCCAGGCCTACCTACAACCCTAAAGGGCTGCACCTGTATCTGTCCTTAGCACTGGCTGATCCACCCACCAGGCCATTCTGTCTCCTGTGGTCTGGTGCTGGGAGGTGAGAGGTAAGGATTGAGGGCTTTCCTCCTGGTCAGGCTGTTCAGGTCATAAGGCAGAACCTGTATTTTTAAGCCCTGATAGTCTCAGCTGTCCTAATTTGAGGGTTATGAGCCTTGTGCATATATACAGAATCTTTCTCTGGTGAGATTTGGAGAGAGGAAGGTAGAGTGGAGAATCAACCCAACAGTGAGGGTGGAGACCCAACCAAACCCTGGAGGCTCTGGGGCTGATAAGAGCTCCCTGAGCCTGAGAATGTCCCCTGTTATTCTGACACTCCTCCTTTTGCAGCCCAAGTAACTACCCAAGAGATTTCTTCACAAGACAGAATATTCTAGGACACCAGGAGTTCTCAAAACTAAATACGTCAAAACTCTCAAAGACCTTATAAAAGGGAGTAAATGTTTTCTTAGTTGGTTTAGCACAGAATTACATTAAGCAGATAACTTTTTCCTTCTTGAGTTAGATTTCCTTTGTGTCACTTTGCCATTTCCTTTACTCATCTTTTTGTGATGGACTGCAGTTCCTTCCACTCTGGGGAGCCTCCTTGGGCTGCAGCAATTTACTGTGGCTTGGAGCCCTTCAGGGTTTTTTTTCCAGATGCTTTATAACACATGGTGACATGCTCTTAACAGTGACAGAGGGTGGTGAGAACTAGCATTTTTCTTTTCCCTATATCTGTACTTGCCATATCCATAACTTTTCCAGAATTTCCTGACATAACTCATGTCTCTTTCTCTGCCTATCTGGGTATTTGTTCAGCCACAGATTTGCATCCCCATGGGGAAGACTGCTCTCTGGTTCCTTAAGGATAGCCTTGATAAGCTGATGGTTCAGCTGGGCAGTCTTTAAACCCAAGGAGGCTTGCCACTTTCTGAGACATCAAGGAGTTCTCGAAGAACAGGCCAGGTCCCTGTTTGATGAGCAGGGCCGTTTGATTTCTGACAAATATGGTGAGTACCTCCAGCCCTCTCTCTACTAGCATGCTGCCTCAGACGCTACTTAAAGATACTTAAAGTAGCAAATGCCCCTGCTGTAAACACCCTCTCTTTGGTACCTGGAAGCCCAGAGCCCAGGCTCAGGCGACACAGATCTGAGATACTCTTACACAGAGGTTAGCCCCTAAAAGAAACAGGCCACAGGATTGCATGTTGAGCCTGAGCCTAAAGAAAGGTGCCCATGGCCATCATCTGCACCTTCCTGGCAGGTGACCAGAACGTGCTTGGCTCTCTCAACTTTTGGCTGTGCTCTCTGTGAGGAAGTGTTTCTGATCTATCTGTGCTGCCACTCCCAGCTCTCTGGAGCATTGTGGCTTTTTTTTGTTGGTTAGTCAGGAAGCCTCCAGAGCCTGAAAGAATTGCTGTGCTTAATGACAGACAGGCTATCAATGGATATCAATCACTTAGCAGCTGCTTCATTTTTTGAAGAATAATTGAATACATTTACTGTCTATTCTGGTGATGCTTCTCCAATGGCAGGCACCCAGCTAGGAAAAGTGACTCAGAGCAAGAGCCTGGCTGAAGAACACATATGATTCCACTGACTTTGAGCTACCCCCAGGCTGACCTCATATGACCCCACGCCTGCCCCAAGGATGAGTGATACCCAGGGTCTGCCCTTCAAGCCCAGGATGCTAGTGAGGAGTGGGTACCAAACATGAGAGCAGACTATGATGAGAGCAGACTATGATGAATGGGCAGATGGCAAAGGACATGGCTTATCTCCTGGTGTCACAGATCCCACTGTCATCACACTGGAACTGAAGACTGCCTAGAACATTCAGATTCTGAAGCCAGGCTACTAGGCAGAGGTATCATGCTCACCCTTCAGCATCTCTCTTCTCTGAGAGCCCTAGCATTGCATCTGTGTGCCCAAGAGCCCTGACTGCACTGCTGCTTCCTCATGTGGGCCCTCCTGGGTATCTTTTCATTGTTGCTAGCACAGTGTAGGCCTGCTGTGGTCAGTATATAAACATGTTAATGTTTGCACTATCTACAATAATAAGGAAGGAATTATTCTATAGAACTGTTTTCACCTGGAGGAGGACTTATTCTTTTAAGCACCAAAACTTTTTTCTTAAATTTATACACCATACTTTAATGATATCAACTGAACATAATGTAG
Source organism: Tarsius wallacei (assembly GCA_963574415.1). Taxonomy (NCBI): domain Eukaryota; kingdom Metazoa; phylum Chordata; class Mammalia; order Primates; family Tarsiidae; genus Tarsius; species Tarsius wallacei. The sequence goes on from CAUYQG010148506.1 coordinate 16,012, forward strand.
TCCTTTTTTAATAACTTAGGATTACCCTAAATGTTTATATTGTGATATAAAAGTGTTCTCTTTGGAGTCTGCTGCACTCTCCAGTGCCATTTGCCTCCATATCAGATGTCCCCACAGTGCCATGTATTTTCACTAACTTCACTGAGGCCCTGTCCTGACTGTCTTTGTCTCCACCATTACAGTGGGGGCCACTTTTTGCTCAGAGGAATGTGGAATCTGTTAGGAAGCTGAGGCAAGTTGTTAGGATTCTGTTGGATGGGAGGAAAGGCTCTGAGTGAAGGAAGGACTTCCCTGGGAGGCACACTTTCGTGCCCAGCCCGGCATCTGTGTTGGCTGCTCCAGGTCTTTGTGCCTGTTTCCTGGTTCTGCTCCATATTTGAAAGATATAAGATTGCATATGGTTGAGTTTCAGATATGTGAGACGTTATGCTCATTAAGTTGACTGAATTGTATAGTGCATTTTTTACATTAGGAAGTTCCTCCTTAGTTCTAACAGGCCTCCAATTGAATCTAATCTATTTCCTCTCATTGAGTCTTCAGTGTAGATAAAAGAACAGTTAGCTGGTCACCATCTTTTGTGTAATAAATCTTATAGGAAACCATCATTGTAATTTTTCGTTGTTCTGTTCTTAAGGCAGAAGGAACTTTTTGTTCCTTTAGGGTTTTTGCCTAGCGTATTTCCCAGATGTTATTATCACCAAACTTAACTCTCATGTCGTTAAGGTAGCATTAGGCTCCTCAGAATCACCTTGCCATGTGCCCTGGGAGGCAGGTTATTACCTTTGTCTTCATGACCAGTGGACAGTCCGTGAACTCCTTGCAATGGAGCATAAACATGTCTGTGGGTAGAGGTGGAGAATGGGTGTAAGAGGCATTCCTTGGATCCTCTGAGGGATCTGTTGCCCCAAAGTGCTAAGCACAAACTGAGGTGCTCAGGCAATAGGTGCTGAGAAAAGAGTCAGTTTATGGTATGAATAAAATTCTGACAGGATGTGGGGGCTGGGGAAGTGATTATGAGTCAACCTGATTCCCTGTGCCCAAGAGCAAGAATACTACCTCTCCTTAAAACACCAGAAGCATTCCAGATATAGTATGGGGTTGGGGATGGGGGGAGGATCTTCCCTCCATGCTCCTTGAGTGCAGCGACTATGGTTGTCCCTTTCTCAGAACTCTTAGTGCCAGAGTTTTAGCACTGCTTGCCTCTGTTCCCAGCAGGGAAAGTGTCACCTGCTCCCACACAGCTGACTGGGTCATTCCTAGGCAGCAGGCATAGAGTAAGAAGCACCCAGTCACTGTGTGAGGTTGGCACGCAGCCCTGGGGCTCAGAGATTGCTGAGTAGGTGGAGAGCCAGGTTGAGATCGTGATTCTGGACTCTGCAGATGCTACAGCACTGGCAGAAGTGGGGAGATATCCTTGGCAGTCAGAAAGAGGATGGATGGTAGTGACATGACAGACCACCAGGGGTGCCCAAACCCCAGGCACCAGCGTGGCCTCTGGGGCAAGCCTCACATTGAGTTCCCACTGTCAGCAGACCCCTTAGGTGGGTGCTGGTAAGAAACCCAGCTGCCTCCTCTTCATCCCCAGAGGGCTTACACTGAGTGAGCAGCTGGTATCTGAGGTCTAGGAGCTTAGGTGAGTCATGCAACCTCTATTAACCTCCCTGTGCTCCTAGGAGTAATGAGGATTCTGGATGTGCTGAGATTAGCAGAGCACCTGGCAGTCTCCAGAGCAGGGCCCAACCACAGTGTGGTATGGGAGCTCTGTGGTTACCTTCTGGGGCCTCTCAGAGACACAGTCTACCTCTGTGCACATTAGGACCAACACTCCCCTCTCCATATGCTGGGTTGTGAGGAATGAATGAGAAAGTGCACAGAGCTCAGTCCAAAAGAGCAGCTATGCTCTTGTTCCTTGAAGCCTTTAGTGGCTTCATGGCTGACGTGGTGGTGCTGCTAAAGGAGACCTGCCTCCAGCAGCCATGAGGTGAGCAAAGCATTAAGGCATGTTCTAACTTGCTGAGTAAGTTCCACTTGAGCTCCTGGAAACCTGTGCCTCATGTCTCTCATATCTAGTTGTCTTTGGTAGTATCTGTGAGGATATGTGTACCTATAGGAGGGGAGAGATGGGGCTAAAGACCTGTGCATTCCACAACACCTTTCTCCCTTGAATATTTTGTCCCAAATCCTAACATTTCTTATTTATTTATTTATTGAGTTGTCACCCAGCCTGGAGTGCTATGGCACACTCACAGTTACCATACCCTCAACTTGCTGGGCTCAGCAGATTCTTCTGCTTCCGTCTTCCAAGTAGCTGGAACTACAGGCATGCACCACCATGCCCGGCTAAATTTTATTGATTTATTTTAGAGAGGAAGCCTCACCAAGTTGTCCAGGCTGGTCTAGAACCCCTGATCTCAGGCAGTCCTCAGGCTTCAGCCTCCTAAAGTGCTGGGATTACAGGTATGAGCCACTGTGCCCAGCCCCAAAGTCTGATTTTAAAATCAAAATCCATCCCTCCTGAAGTCCATCATGACCCAACTGGTCACACTGAACTTGTCCAAGCTCTGTTCTTGGTCCAGGGCTGCAGAGCCAGCCCCCACTCCTGAGTCATGAAAGAGATCCTAGGCTGGGAGCCAATGGGATCAGGGCGGCAAACCTGTTGAGGGCACTGCAGAGACTTCCTGAGGTGCGTGGACTTCTGTGTGCCATCACCACACCTCCTGGGGTCCAGGTTCCAGTTCTGCTTGGGCAAGCAGCTGGCACTGGGCAAAGCCTTATGTGTCAACACCATAAAGCAGCCAGCAAGCCCCAGTGACCATGTTCTACAAGGCCACACAGCACAGGCTGCCGCCTGGTTCTGCTTAGGGGATTGGTGGCTCCTCACATGCAAGCCTGCCCCTTGCCTCCACCAGCAGAGCCCATACCTGGTGGGGAGCGAGGCTTCTGGGCTGGCTTTACGCTGACAAAGGGCTTTCTTCACTGACAACCTAGCTCAGGATCCCAGCAAGCCCCCTCCCACTCCCTACCGCAGCCTCTGGGCCTCTTTTTGGCAGGGTCCAAGGGCCTGAACTTGGATGCCTAGCCTCTGGAGACTTCCTTTTGAGCTAGAAAAATAGTAGCTGAACGTGCCTTACTGCAGCAGGGCCTGCCTGCTAACCTATAGAAAGACCCTGCAGTGGATTGAGCTTCCCAGAGTAGGAAACCTGGCTCCGGCCTCACCCACAGGGCCTGTTATATCTGGCTCCGGAGGCCTTCTCCTCTGGGCTTTTCCATGCCTGTGAACTAGGCCCCATTCATTTCCCTGTGGTTTCATGGGAACGTCCAAAACGTTCAGCAGGTTGCAGCAAGCCCAGGAGGAGAGGGGTCAGTGAGAGGCCCGAGCTGTGACGTGTGGGGGCCCTGAGGCCACTTCTCCCTCCTCCCAGAGGCTTGCAGCAGGGTGCATGGTTGACTGTGGGTGGGTGCCCATCAGTCAGAAGGCCGTGTTTCCTCCCAGCTACCCCACACCCAGCCAGTGATTCTGCCTACAACTCCTGCTCCCCAGGCATCCCTTTTCCAGCTCCCAGGCCACCAGCCCCACTGGCCTGGCCTGGGAGAGAGCTGCAACCAAGATCCTCTCAACTTTCCCTCCCCAGCGGCCCACAATTTGGGTCTCAGAGACCACTGACTTCCCTGACCCTACAGTTTCCAGCACACTTCCCTCAATTTGGGGCCACTGGGAGAGCAGCAGGTCCCCTGCCAGAGGTGGCCCCTGCCTGTGCCCCACAGAATTCTTAGCCATGGAAGAAGGGCCATGCTTGGGTACACAGCTCCCGCCACAGACCCAGCAGCTACCTTCACGGCCATTGCTGAGCCCAAGGGCTCTGGAGCCCATAGCGAGAACCTGCCCAAGTGCGGAAAATGTGATCTTCAGGAGAAATGAACACAAAACTGACTGGGAGCAATTCTGATCAAAGTTCCACATTAGCAATTTTCCCTCAGAGCTAATTGAGCAATCTCTGTGAGTGGCCTAATTCCATTAGCAGGGACCTCCCACAGAGTGTGACAAGGACTCTGGTGGCTGCAGGCAGAAGAGGCTGCTCTCCTCTTGCACCTGACTTTGATCTTTGAAAATGAATGCATTTTCAGGTTTTGGCAACTCCGTACCCCTCTGCCCTGGCCCCGATCAGCTCTCGACCACTTCCAAAGCCACTCTCTGAGTGTCCTGGGTGAGGAAGGTTGGGGTGAGTTTCTTATCACTTTAGCAAGTACAATGAGTCTGGAAAGGGGACCTCCTCAGAGGTCCAGCCTGTCTTGCCAGGCCAGGTTGGGAGCCCAAGTGCAGAGGAGCAGAGAGTCTGAGGGTGAGGCCCAAGCAGGCTGAGGAGGAGGATGGGCTCTGTCTCAGCACCATGCCTGGGCCTGAGAAAAGACCTGCTGCCTGCCCCAGCCTCCCTAACTCTTCTGGATCCACCAACTCTTAGAGCCGGGGACAGTAACCAGCGGGGCTGTGACCTGATCTGCCCCTCACCTGCCCACACCCCTGGCCTGGCCAGGGAGGCTGTCCCAGTCCTTGGGTCTTTGTGAGGTGGCTGCTTTCTCTGTTGACCCGACAGGCACGGGTCTTTCTCCCCTCTTCTATGCCCAGTGGCATTTCCAGGGAAGTCATTGTGCCAGTTTTTTGGGGTTACTTTTTTGCCCCCCAGCTTGACTCCTCTGTTTTGTGACTACTGAAGGCCAAGTGTCTGCCCTGAGCAGGGAATGTGGAGTCTGCCCTCTCCAGCCCTGATTGGCTGATCTGGGCAAGGCCCTTCCTCTCTCTGCCATGGTACCAAGGAAGGGCATCACTCCTAAGCCCTGGGGCCTCCAGGATACTATAGGAAGCAGCATTTTTTGAGTGGCCAGCCCTTCCTGCAGAGCCTGTGGTCAGGACAGATGATGTGTGGGTGCTGAGCAGGGGACAAGCCTCCTCCTCACCATGGCAGGCCTCTGTGTCAGCGCATGTCTCCCATCTCCCCCAGAATGAGACCTTAGACTTCACCCCTAGAAAGCCCCTTCCTATTCCTTTCGACCCTGCAGGCCTCCTCCACATGCCAGCCAGCCACAAGCAGGGGCTTTCTCACCGCCAGCTCCTCATCTGTGGATGTTCCAACTTTTGGTATCCTTCAAACAGTGACCAGGAGCCATGACAGAGGCCCTTCCTACCCTCCCTTCAGGCTGACTCTGACCTCCTTCACCAGCAGCAGTGTGCAGAGTTGTCTACACTTGATGGTCTCCCTCGTTCTGTCTCTTGGTTTCCTGAATTGGCTTCCCCAATCCCACCATCATGGGAGTTTGCTGCTACTGGCCAAATCTGAGAGTCTTCGGAAGCTGCTCCTCCACTTTCTGGCAGCATTTATACTGGGAACAACTTATAGGCAGCAAGACTTCTAGGACTCACAGACTACTGCTTGGGGAGTTGTGGGACTACAGGCTACTTTCCTTTTCTCATGTTAGACTTTGCCCCAAACAAAAAGAGATAGAAACACCCTGGGCTGCAGGCACCTGGAAAGGGTTGGGTTTGTGGGTGCTGCCTGCGTTCCTCCTCCTCTCGCCCCTCCCCTCACTCCACATCCCCTCACTACTCCAAGAGCAGAGTTCAGTTCCAGCAGCAGTTCAGAATAGGCTTGAGGATGGATAAGAGAGGGAACTAGGAAAGAAACCAATGCCAGGCTCTGGAGGAGGAGGCATGCCAGCTTTAGGGTGTTACCACCATCTTGTCTGAGGTAGAGGATGGTTCTCAAGTGATCCATGGGGAGTGCTGAGGACAGAGCAGGACAAGGCCATGGCACCTCTGATCATAGCTGGGAATGGACTCACGCAGACAGAACTCAAAGTTATCAACAGGGTTGGAAGCAGATGACTGAGACCAGTGTGCCCAGCAGAAAAGGGCCCAGCCTTCCCACTCCTGAATTGGAGCCTAGTGTGCCCCATCCTGGAGTTCTTTCTGCACAGATTCTTTGGGCATCTGTGTTAGTCCATTTTGTGTTACTATAAAGAAATGCCTGAGATTGAGTAATTTACAAAGGAAACAGGTTTACTTTGGATACACCCTGACAGGGATATCTACCGGGCTTCTGGTGAGGCCTCAGGAAGCTTATAGTCATGGCCGAAGGCGAAAAGGAAGCAGGCATGTAACATGACAAGAACAGAAGCATGAGAGAGAAGGAGGTGCCGGCCTCTTTTAAACATCCAACTCTGGCATGAACTAATAGAGGGAGGACTCATTATCATGAGAACAGCACCCAGCCATTCATGAGGGATCCTCTCCCATGACCCAGACACCTCCCATTAGGCCCTATCTCCAACACTGAGGATCACATTTCAGCATGAGGTTTGGAAGGGACAACCATCCAAACTATATCATTTACTGTGGGACCAGCAGCGGGGGTCCAGAGGAGATGTCACCCATGTTCATGGTGGATGAGTGCCAGAATGGAGTCTGAATGGGATCCCAAGAAGCACTTCAGGGGGCCCCTCACACAGCCCTCCCAGAGAAAATGACTTTCAAGAAACAGATGGGAGAAGAGTGGCACAGGATACCAGGGCATTGGGTACAGCAGCAAGAAGGGCCACAAAACAGTGTGGCTAGAGTGTGGGGGACAGGGCAAGGGGAAAAAGGAGAGTGGAGAAGGGAGAGGTAACCCAGGACCCAGAACCTCATTTCCCAGGAGGGAGCATTGTCCTGAAGACAGTGGGGACTGCTGAAGGTCTTTACAGGAGAGGGTCATGACCACCTTTGGCTCGAACGGCACAGAGCAGAGCATGACTAGGAGTAGGGAGGCCTCTTAGTAAAAGAGATGGAGGCCTGGACAAGGGCGGTAGCCTTGTGGAGGGAGGACAGGAGAAGTTTCTAGAAATGTTGCTGTGTGTTTAGCCCGCGTCCTAGAGCTGAGCACCCAGTCCGTTCATATCATAGGATGTGTAATAGTAATGTAATATTTATTTCAGGCCAGGCACTTGTACATTTCTTCCCTATTTTACTGGGGAACAAAGTGAGATTAAGGGAGATTAAGAAAGTTTTCTGAAATTGCACAGCTAGTGAGTGGCAGAGCTGGGATTCTAGGCAAGCTGCTGAGCAGAAACCTCTAGCCTCGTTTGCCTCTCCAGATGGCATGATCTGTGTACATGGGAAAGAGGCAGGGTCAGGAAAGGTGAAAGCCTCCTTACCCTAGGACAGCCCCACCACCACCACCAAACAGAGGTCTTTCCTGGCCACAGACACACCAGATCTCTAACAAAACAGAGCCAGCATCTAAGAGTTAAGCAGACAGATATTCAGACCCACTTGCTGGGTGGTCAAGGAAGTCAGCTTTCTTCTGAGAGGGCAGGTGTTTCAGTCCATTTCTCATTTAGCCAATCTCTGACCCCTGCCAGGGCAAGAGTAGCCTTTCCCAGACACCATCCCGTAAGATGCAGCAGAAACCAGTCCAATCCTCATATAACAGGAATGCTGCACCCAGCAAATCCCTCTTGTAAAGTTGTGATGCATGTCAGAAGCTTAAAGGTGAAAGGATATCCTCTCATAAAAAATAAAATAACCCCAGCATGTATATATATTTATCTTGATACCTTATGTAACATTAATACCCTTGGAAAACCATTGTTCTAGACCAGTGTCACCCAGCAGTATAGAGGAGCATGTGTATTCTGTATAGGTAGATTGTGGGTTTTCCCTGCTGTTTGATGAGGAGCTCCCTGAGCTCCTCCATGGAATGAGGAGCATCACACCAGCCCTTCCTGTTTCCCTCCTGCATCCTGGAGCCCCAGGCGCAGGTAGGAGGCATGCTAGGAATGAGTGCTGAGCAACTTGGGTCTGGCCCTGCAGCCATCCATCACAGCTCGGCCCCACCCCAGACCTCCAGAGTCGCGGGGCCCTGATGGCACGAGGCTCCAGATGCTCAGCAGATGCCAGGCCTGGTACTGAGGCCCCCTCTCCAAGGCCTTGGCTTGCTGTTCTGGAAGGTGATCCTGGCTGGCAGCCCTTCCCAAAGCCCCTAGTAGAGCAGTTGTCAGGCAGTTGCTGAGTTCCAGCTCCCCTCCCCAGCAGAGCCCAGTGATCTCATGCCTGTGCGATGCTGTCGCTGGGGGAGGAAATGGGTTACCTACCACGAGGGCAGATGCCCAGGGCAGGGCAGCATGGTCTGAGGCCAGGGCAGCAGGCAGGGCTCCTTC
>CAUYQG010148507.1:0-14258 GCA_963574415.1 Tarsius wallacei
TATCCAGTTCTTCGTTTCTGTGACAGTTCACTTAGTATTGAAACAGGAGATAGCCAGAGAAAAGCTAGGCAGGTGGACAGACAGTCAGGGCAGGTATCCTGGTAATGTAGTGAACTTCTTGCAGGCCTCTTGGGCTGATACGCTCACACTGATAAGGAAGCTCCCTACAAGCCTCTCAAGCTAGAGCTTGAGTACTCACTGCTGGGATAGAAAAACAACCAATCAGCTCGCTGCCAAGTGCTGACAAATCAGCTCACCATTAGGCCCCTACCTCCTGCTGATTGGTCTTTAGTACTGACAAATCAGCACAGCTAGTGCCAATCAACCAGCTCACAGCTAGTGCTAGCCAGTCACCTCAGTCTTAGGGCTATATGAGCACCAGGTTTCAGCTCCACATCTGCAGCCCTCTTGAATCCCCTCCCACTGTGGGAGCTTTTCTGTCCACTCAATAAATCCTGCTTTCTCACTTTCTGACCATCCCTGTCCCCCAATCCTCCTGGACATGAGACAAGAACCCCAGCCTGAAGAGCTGCAGAAGATAGTCAGAGTCGAAGGGTCTTTCACCCCAGAGACTGACTTGCCAGCTGACAGAGCCTGCTGAACCAGGAGAGTTGCTGGAAGAAGGCAAGATTCCAAAGCTGAGACACTTCTGGGGGCTGCAAAACCCTCAGGGTTTGGCTTGCCAGCCCATTAGAGCCCACACTCCTGGGGCTAGGCTTGCCAGACCATTGAACTGACGCTCTCTGGGGCTTGGATGGAAAATCTATTGAGCTGATACTCTTGAAGCCCAGGCTGACTTGAAAAATCCATATCAGTATCATGGTCTACAACTGCATCTGAGTTGCTGTGAAGGCCATAATTTTGTTATTCTTTATGGCTGCATAATACTTCATTCTGTATATGTACCATATTTTAAAATTCATTCCACTTTCGATGGGCAGTAGAGTTGACTCCATGTTTTTTCTATTGTGAATAGTATAGCAATAAGCATGTGTGTGCAGGTATCTTTTTGGATGAGTGATTTATGTTCCTCTGAGTACATTTCCAGAAGTGGGATTACTGCATCATATGGAAGATCAATTTTTAGTTATTTTAGAAATTACCACACTGCTTTCCATAGAAGTTGAACTAGATTACATTCCCACCAACATTGTTGAAGCATATCCTTTTTTCTGCAGCCAGTGCAGCACCTGTTGTTTTTGACTTATTAATGATAGTCATCCTTTCCAAAGTTAGGAGGTATCTCACTGTAGTTTTGATTTGCATTTCTCATGTGATTAATGAGGCTGAGCATTTTTTAAATGTCTTTTGGCTGCTGCTTGTATGCCACCTTTTCAGAAGTATCTGTTCATGTCTTTTACCCACTTTTTAAATGTTTCTTCCCCTTTCACTTCTTTCACTTTGTTTGAGTTCCTCGTAGATCCTGGGTGTAAGGTCTTTGTCAGATGAATAATTTGAAAATATTTTTTCCCCATTCTCTGGATTTTATCTTCACTCTCTTAATGTTTTGTTTTTGTTTTTGTTTTCTGTGCTAAAGCTTTTCAGCTTGATGAGGTTCCCACCTGTCTGTCTTAATGATGGACATTCTTTTTTTTATTTGGAAATATATTTATTTAGAATGAGGAAAGAAGTCCCATCAAATTACAGATTTTTAAAAGAATTTATTTTAAAGATGTGGGGTACAATTCAGGATTAGGTATACAAGTAGTCATTGTATAGGTTAATTTGAGCCTCCATTTGGTTCCCACTTCTCATGGTCTGAGATCAGGTACCCTTATTGATGCTATGTGCCCCTCCCCTTCTGTGGCAGATTTTGGCTACTGCCAATCTCTTTCTTATTGTATTATGATAATTGCTCAGGTTATGCTTATGAATGAGAACATGTGCTCTTTGTTTCTATGGTAAACCACTGAATATTATAGCCTCTAAATCAATCCAAGTTGCTGCAAAGTCCATAATTTTGTTCTTCTTTATGGCTGTGTAATATTCCATCGTGTATATGTACATTTTTAAAAAGCCAGTCCAGTTTTTTTTTAAGTGACTGTCCCAGATTGATGGGAAGAGTACTTTGAATCCATGTTTCTACAACACTTTGCAATTGTTAAAGTGCTTTTACTTTTGTTATGGAATCCTCCCATCAGCCCTCTGAAGTAGGTAGTGAAAGGTGTCATCTAACTTAATTCAAGCCTATTAAAGGCACCCTGAACTTAGTGTCTTCAAGCGGCTTGCCTGTATATTTTTATTTTTAAGACATTATCAAGGAATTTGAATGTTTTCCTCTCAAATAGGATTTTCCATGTTTGTTTTGCACTTTTGAGACTTTGTAGCATCTTAGGGATAACATATTTGTCAAAAGAATGCATCTCTAATGTTATTATTAAAGGCAATGAGGAATGGGGCTCTAGGTGGGAAATTTTGTTTGGTGGCCAGGCATGCGGCAATTTCATTAAAGGGACACACATGTAATCTTGTTGGTCAAACCGCCACATGCCTGTGATGCTGTGATGCCATATCTGTGATGCTGCAGATAGGAAGAAGTTAGGAAGGATTGTAGGATCCTTGCAATAATGAAATGCCATGTTACCACCTGATGCATTTTAAACTAGAACACACTGCAGGCAGGCCTCCTAGTCCTTCCTGCCAGCTCAATCAGACATTAAAACCCAAATACTATTATGGTCTCTACTATTAAACTGTCAAGCCTGGCTGCTTTGTAGTGGGAGTAAGTATGGTACTAATTCATTTATTGCCCTGAATTCAATTGCCACAGAGATCATTTGTCTTCACTTGAATCCAGAAATGCAGGATTCCAAGGCATAGGTAATTCAGATCCTATATACAGGGTTCAGACAAAATGTCTTTGCCAAAACCGCGACAATCCTTGCAGACAAGGCTAGAGCTTTGGAAAACTCTGCTTCAATTTCATTTCAGATCCTCTTTGATAAGCCAGTCCCTAAATCCATTATCCCTAGAAATTCCCACCCCTTGGCACAGGTAGTCTGTCTCCCTGACACTCTACAACTCAAATTAATTGCCAACAACGAGGGTAAGCATTTCCCTCACTCCATATTTATAAAACATCTTCCACAAAATATCTCAACAGGGTCTGTAAGGCAGCCCAATTTTCTATATCTAATTAACACCCGCCTGCTGCTTAATTGAGAAGGGGCAAGTGCAGCTGCTGCTGTGACCTTTTCCTATGTTCCTCCTAAGTCCCCAAAGCTTCTGCTGCCTGTTTTTTTCTGTGATTTGGTGGGTTTTTGATACATGAGGCTTTGGGGAATTCTTCACTATTTCCTAGCAAAAGGATCCCCTGTTACATAGCCAAATTGAATCCCGCCCCCACTCAATCACAAAGTAGGCAGGCATCATGACATGCACCACTACCTGATATTAGGTGGCCGCTCTTCTGTTTTAATTTCTCCTGCAGCTCTTGTGAGGAAGGCTGGATCAAGTTGGGGAGTGAGGAGTTTATCACTCCCCAAATGAGAACCGGACTTCCACTATGGGCACATCTGGGGAGGCCAGCTTTCTGCCTATTGCTCCTTCTGTCCTGGAACACCTATTCTCTTTGCTTTGGGGGTAGGGGTGCTGAGAAGAAAGTTGTTTCCTAACACAGGCCTGCCAAAGTTGATTCAGAGCAACAGTGTTTGATTTGGTTAAAATGCAACTTCGGGTGCTTTAGGCTTTAAGAAAGGCCAGACCTGCTGCTTCACTGAAAGCTTTACATTCTCCAGGGTCTGGTTGACATGGCAGGGGTCAGACAGACCGGCTCCAGCACTTAATAGCTGTGTGACCTTGGACAAATCACTTAACCTCTCTGAGCCTCAATTTCCTTGTCTGTTGGACATGCCTGCCACTCTGTAAGTCCTTGTCCCTGTGGACATTCATGCCACTATTGGAATCTTCCCTTCCTGGCTGGCTAAGGGCTGCAGCAGAAGGATGAGGAATAGGGTTTGGTTTCCCAGGAGTTTCAATGTGAAAATCAGGAGAGTCATGGTCAGACAGACCTATTGGTCACCCAGCACTGAGAAGCCAGATCTTTCTACTACTCAGGTCTGCAAAGACTTTAACTGCAAATTCCCTCCCACTGCTTCCTGTGCTAAGGAAGAACAAGAGAGGCTCACCCATGTCCCTGCTCTTTATTAGTGAAATAAAAGCAAGTTGAGAATGATGATATATTTATTTTTTCGAATAGGCAGAAATTGTAACCAGTTCTTTGTACATCATTCAAAAGATACTTTGTACACATAAGCAAATATATATATGCATATATTCTATTTTTCTTCATGTAAATAAATCATAGCATTCTTCATACAATGTTTTGTTTCTTGTTTTCTACACTTAGTATATCATGGAGCCCTTTCAATATTGGTACATATTGAGTGGCCTCATTTATTTGTACAATTGCATAGGATTCCACTGTATGGATGTAGTGTGACTTATTTAGGAGTAGTTGCTGCTGCCTTTTAGATAGACAGTGGTTTCAAATCTTATTTTGTTACAATTAATACTGCAATGACTCTGTGTATACATGTCATTTTGCACTGGTGAGAGTATACTGGTAAGATAGATATCAAGGATTGGTGACTTTAAATCTAGTGTACTGGGACCATAAGCCTAAAAACCTACAAGTTTCAGGGGATCCCAAAGTGTAGAAACAAGAAATCCAGTGAAAGGAACAGTAGAAGTAGAAGCTTAGGTACAAGCCTGTATCATCTCAGTCATATTTGTTCCCTCCCCATTTCCCTTTTCTATTGCTGAAGATTCCCAGAAAAGGTAAAAAAAAGACCATGAATTGTTTGGGGTTGGGGAGCAGGTGAGCAATCTAGGCCCAGACTGATGAAGTGCAGAAAGCAGTAAACTGGCTCTTGGTAATTGATCTGGGGCTCATTGCAGCCAGGAGGGTGGAACGGCTCTGCTGAGTCTTCTCAGAACTACACACAGGTTTGAAAGCTGGCTTTGCTGCCTATTAGCTGTGCAGCCTTGAACAAGTCATCTCATCACTATGAGGGGCCTCTATTAAGTTGGCAGGAGGAGATACAAGCTCTGGCACATGTAGTTCAAAGTCTGTGCTCATGCCACAAAACTGCCTTTTAACTTTCTGAGCTAGCCTTGACCTTTTTGATAAGTAATCTTAGCCCTCCCCACCCTGTTAGAGATGATGAAAATAAGGACCCAAGAAAGGTTGCACTTGCCTGAGTCAAACAGCAGATTAGTGGCAGAACCATGACTGGGCCTCAGGTGACCCCATTTCAGTGGCATCGGGACTTCTCCTCAACCGCCCTAAAGCAAAGTTGCCCTATAACCACAGCCATTGAATTTGCTCTGTATTGGCAGTACCTCCTGACACAAGTGCATAGTTCATGGGCTCTAGGGGAGTATCATGGGAAGGAATGTGAGGAGACCATCAGAAAGATGGCTTGATTCCAAGAATGGGAGCAAGACGAAGAACTGGGTCAGAGCGTTGGAAGTTTGAGGAGAAAAGTGGCTATGGGGAGGGCTTCCTGCAGAAGATTGGCTTTGCTTACAAATGCAGGGAAGACTAAAGGTTCTGAGTAGGGGAACAATTGTTTTTGAGCTTTGGGGTATCCAACAGCTTAGATGCAGGAATCCAGTAAAAGGAAGAGTGTAAGTGGAAGCTTCCAGGGAGATCTATTACTATAGGAGTAGTTACTGCTGCCTTTAAAAAGTCACACAAAGTCCCAAAAGGAAAAATAGGGTATTTTGGATCCTGGTCCTCAATTTAACCAAGATCACAGAGGTCAGGACACCAAATATCTTATCTAGTGCCACCAACTTACAAAAAAAAAAAAAAAAAAGGCAAAGCAATGCCTGCTTCCAACTGCTTTCTTCCCCACCCTTTTACTTGACCATCAGCTGCCAGAGATGGAGGTTCTCCTAATATTCTGTGGATGTTTCTTCTCTCAGGGACACTCTACCCAATGCTTCTAACTAACCCTGGGATCCCACCACCAAGACACATGCCCTCTAAATATCTACTATGAGGCCTGTGGTTCCTATTCTGACTCTGATGATCATCCTCATTAGAGCATCAGGGTCAGCAATTTCTTCTCCAAGTTTCTTTTCAACCATCCTTCTCAACAATAGCAAATGCCTGCTATTTGCCCTTGCTTTACATGCATGATTTCACTAAGTGGCCATAACAAAGTCTTGTGAAGGAAGTGAAGTGGAGGCTTAGAGAGGTTAAGTGACTAGTCCCAAGTCACAATGAATTGCAGAGCTGGAGTTTGAACCCTTGTCTGTTTGACTCTACTGTATCTCCCCATACCAAACATCTATATGATGATGGTCATCATGATCCGACTTGGGTGTCAGATAAAACTTGGGAATCACTTCAGTTCACTTCTTTTATCCTCAGGGGCCATTATTTCACCCAGCAGGAAAGACCATGGACCAGTAATGCCTGCAGATTTCCCTAGTTTAGCTGAATTTCTTGAAAAGAACCATGTACTGCAAATGATTTCACAAATGGGAAGGAGAAAAAACATCACAGTCCTTTGAAATGTCATAATCCCAAATTTTGCAAATATTGAAACTTTGTAACAATATGCTGGACCATGCCTAGGAGTTTATAAATCTGGAGACTTCAACCTTCAGAGAGATTTAAAAACGCTTGTAACTTAAGGCCAAAAAGGAAGCTTGAAAATATGCAAATGTACTCATGTGTCATTTAATGACAGAGATATGTTTAGAGAAATGTGTCATTAAGTGATTTTATCATTGCGTGGACCTCATAGAGAGTACTTACACAAATCTAGATGGTATAACCTACTACTCACCTGGATTATGCGGTATAGCTTATTTCTCCTAGTCTATAAACCTGTATAGTGTGCGGGTATACTGAATGCTGGAGACTACTGGAACATAATGCTAAGTATGTATGACTAAGCAGAAAAGGTACAGCAAAAATATAGTATTATAATGTTATGAGGCCACCATTGTATATGTGGTCTGTCTTTGACTGAGACATCATTATGCAGCACACGACTGTATATAGCTCATTTGGCTACAACTCAAACAGCAAAGCAGTGAAGACTTAATTTTCATGATTTCTATATTCTGGTTTTCTAAAGTACCCATGTCTTACAATCATGGTCTTAAATACCTCTTGGAATGTGGGAATGGTGAGCCTATATCACCTAATCACATGTGCTTGGGGAGTACACGTTTACTCCTGAGTCGGGGAGATTGTCTTATTGCCAAACTGGACTCATGCAGACAGTCATCTGAAGGCCTGAACAGGATGTAACAATACATTCACCAAAAAGTTCTTTGGGAATGAAGTGGGTAGATGATAAAAGGGATGTGTGAGTTTTGGGTTTTATTTTTTCTCAACTTTATGAAGTGGCATGGACAAGATCATGAGGAAGGTAGACAGAAATTGATGCCAGACTATTTGATTCTGCTTGCTTCTTACAGCAGCAGTCATCTAAGGAAGATGAAATCCAGTAATTCACTAGTGGTTGTGTGTGAGTGGTGGCAATGGAAGGTGTGTGTGTGTGTGTGTGTGTGTGTGTGTGTGTGTGAGAGAGAGAGAGAGAGAGAGGTGGGGGGGAGAGAGAGAGAATGCCTTAGTCTCACCAATGGTAGGTGAAAACAGGAGAAAGATGTCAGGTAAGGATACTTCAGAGGTGGTATTGGCTTGGGGACAGGGTGGGTGTTGACAGATCAACAGGAGACCCCACAACTCCACTCAACCCTTAAAGCTGTGAATAGCCTTGCTGCCTCTGAGCAGAGGACTGTCCCTGGCAAATTGCCTCACATGGAGGCAGGAGTGGTAGTTTGACAACTCACCAAACCTGGAGGGAAAAGGGAAGGATGACCCGTGACTTCAGGAGACACTAATCTGTCAGAGACTATTTTGAAGGCCTTGGTTCCAGATAATTTACTGTCCAGACAACAAAGCTGAAAACCAGTGCCAGTTGGTAAAAAGAAGCTACCAGGGACAAGCTTCCTGGAGTAATAATAGTAAGTTAAATTGCTAACAGTTGAGGAAAGGATTATGCTAATCATGTTACATGGGTTAGCTCATTTGAGCTTAACAACTCTAAAAGGTAGGTGCCAGGATAATACTCATTTTATAGGTAGAGAAACTGAGTCTTGAGATGAAGTAATTTCCCCAATGGGTTAATAAGTGGTAGAGCTAAAACTCCTCTTGAGGTTTCATAGGACACGAGTGGCCAGTTATTCTCTCAGTGGGAGAAAAAAAGGAAGGTTTACATCACCAATTTTATTGGAAGTTATACCCTATTCTATATCAATCACCAGAAGGAGGCAGAATTGGAGGGAAACTGGTGGTGTGAATCACAGCTTGTTGGTTCAGTTTTGTTTTTAATATTAAATGCTAAGGTAATAATAATTGTTTAATTGACATAGCAATTTATGGACTATGGAGATCTTGAAGATTCTCACTTGGCTCTGAACACATCCCTGAGGAGTGAGTAACGAACACTACTGGCTTTTTTTCAGAGAACATTGTGATGTAAGAAAGTGAAGTGATTTGCCCAAGGTCACCAAAGTGGTAAACTGGCTCTGGCTTTCTGACTTTCAATACAAGGCTTTTTTCACTGTATTTCTACACTCTATATTTTCTGTGTTGTTTGATACCATTTTAATTAGAAGTTCATATTTCAAAACATGATTTACCCTTTCTTGCCATCCTGCAATAAAACTGTCATCAACAATGGTAAAGAAATATAACAAAATCCATTGTGTCGGTGGCAGGCTTTCTTTTCCTTTTTTTTTTTTTTTTTTTTGTTGGTTAATGAAGGTGATACCACGCTGGACCCAAATGGAAATTCTTCTGTGATCTAGATGACTCCTAGTAATCAAAAAAAATTAACTTGGTTGTACAACTACTGCACAAAAGCATCGCACAAAGATCTTACTGGGAAAGACTGAGAGTGCTGCTTTTACTGCTGCCTCCTCTCCCAGGGGCCACTTCCCACAGCTTGTTCAGATGCTTTACCCTAGGACCTACTGCTACCCTTTTCACAGTTTTGGACCTCCAATTATTTCCCTGTTGAAACATTATCCAGATCTGTATCCTTTCTCAACTTCTCCCTGCAGGCAAACACCTGGCAAAATTACCCACCCCTCTAGCCAGGCTATGTTTAAAGGATTAAGGTTGCTCAACTCCTATATGGCCACTAACTACAGTAATCAAATTCTAATACCCACTGGCCAGGGCTTAGAGCAAAGCTGACTGTTACCATCTGGATTTTGTGCTGGTCAACTCTTGATAGCCTATCCAGAAGGGGTGAAAAGTATAAATGCACTAAGGGAGAAGGGAGGGGAGGGAGGGAGCAAGAGAGAGTGAGAGAGTGAGAGAGAGTGAGAGAGAGAGAGTGAGAGAGAGAGAGAGTGAGAGAGAGAGAGAGAGATTGAGACTGAGAGAGAGAGAGATTGAGACTGAGAGAGAGAGAGAGATCGATCAGTGGTATTAGAACTCAATCTGAGAAGTGGCTGGGGTGGCAGCAAACACTCATAGACTTGTAGATAATAAGAGATGCTCATTATCCTACCAATGACACATAAGATTATCACTGGTCCTGGAAAGATCTCTGAGCCGTCATTTCACCGATGCAGAGATTGTGCCCTAATCAATGTGTACAACTCCCTGTTCAAAGCTGCTAGGGAGAAGGCAGCAGGGACAAAAATGGAAAAAGAAGGGTTATCAGCTGCGATCTGAGGGACAGCTAGTGTTGAATCACACAAAAAATAAACAATGGGCAAAATTGTCCTGGGGGAGGGGACTGTCCTTTAATTGGAAACAGGACCTTAAGAACAGGGCTTAAGAAAAAGAAGGAGCAAGGGAGATGGCAGGGGAGAGTCCAGTTTGAAACAAACTCACTAATAGCAATGTGCATACACCAAAAGGGAAACACAGAGACACAGCTATCTTCCTCTTGTCCCTTCTACCCTCTATACATATGATAAAAACTAATGTTCTCATCAGACTGGCTCATGATGCCCATACCTCTTCTGAAATGTCCTGTTAGGTACTTTGTATACATCAGTGCTAAAATTCACAACAATCCTGCAAAGTAGGTATTATCAACCTCAATATTACAGATAAGGCACTGAAGCTCAGAATGGTCAACCGACTTCTCCAAAATCACATACAATTACAAAGGGAGATGACTTTGAACTCAAGTCTGTCGAATCCCAAAGCCTAGTGCATTTCTGCTCATTATACCATACACACTGCGTCTCTCTCCTGAAAAGTAAGGGTTGGTTTGAGGTGAGAGAGGGTGGATAGTTTGCAAAACCACAAACGGTCTGAATGATACCACTTGTGAGTTTTCACAGAAACATTTGCGAACAGGCACAATATGGGCACCAACATGGCACCTGGAAGAGACAGTGGACTTAACAGACTCTAAATTCCATGGAGTTGGGCCACCAGCGGTAACTTGTGTGAGCAAATCATGCCACTTCCCCAAGCCGCCATCTCCTTGCTAGAAATTACGGATAAAGATATGAAAATTTGACACTAGATTCATCAAGGGAAGCCAAGGCATAACAGAAAAAAAACTATTAATATTGCTTAGGTCTGTTGCCATAAAGTAGCCTCCTACCAAGTGTAAGACTGCAGAGGTAGCCTCTGGGCCCAGGAATAGAAATTATTTCAAAATTGAGTAGGTCAGAATGGCAAACCTCAGCATAAAACTTCTTGGTAAATCTCAAATATGTGTCATACTCGAGCTATGTCTGACAGGCACAGTGCCCAAAGTGCCACAACTTACCAAAGTAGGCAGTTGATGAATGTTTATAAAGTGAAATTGAGTGGGGGATAAATATACCCGGAGAGGACAATGAGAAAGGGTGTTCTCAAATGTTCAGGGATCCATTTTCTATCAGTTTGGCTCCTGAGAGCCAGTTGCTATTGTAAGAAACACATTGAAGATTCTTATATATCCAAGCACATATATTTAGGCAAAAAAACAACTTACTAGTAAAAAAGAGTGAAGATTTTGGACTCAGATAAGCCTGGATTTGAAACTTAGCTTCATAGCTTATTAGGTGTGTAGCCTTGGGCAAGTCATTTATCTTAAAAATCTCAGCATTTTAATCTGTAAAAACACACTTAATGGCATTCAACTCTCAACTAAGATCAAGATAATGCATGAAAGTGTCTGGTGTAAGGTAGAAATGCAATATATATTTCATCTTTCCTTCTGGGGCTATAATGGCTATAGTTTTGTGGGGTTTTTTTGTTTTTTGTTTTTTGGTTTTTTTTTTGAGTTGGAGTCTCACTCTGTCACCCAGACTGGAGTGCAGCGGTCGCTCCCGGCCACCGCAGCCTCGACCCGCTGGGCTCCGGCGATCCTTCCGCCTCAGCCTTCCGAGTAGCCGGAATTACAGGCGCACGCTACCACGCCTGGCTAATTTTTTGATTTATTGTAGAGATGAGGTCTCGCTTGCCCAGGCGGGTCTCAAACCCGCGGGCTCAGGCAATCCACCCACCTCAGCCTCCCAAAGGCGCGGGATTACAGGCTGAGCCACTGAGCCCGGCTCAGGAGACTATTAATATAATAAATGCCAAATTCATTTAACCAACTTTTATTATATCTCAGCTAAGGGTTAGGTATTTGGTACATGGGAGTAACAATGAGATACTATCAGATAAACCCAAATTTGAAAGCAAATAAATTAATATTTAAGTGTGAAACTGGTGGAATCTATACATAATGAAGGTAACTAATTACCTACAAAGTAGCAGAAGGGTCTGTGAGTAAATTAGTAACTACATAGTGTTGGAAAGAAAATTGAAATGAAATTCATTGAACATATTTATTATGAGCTGGTTTTGTGTTTTTATGTCATTGGGGAGCACCCAAAACTTCAAAGATAAAAAAGTAATAGTCTCAGGAAAGGATGATTATATTGCCATGTTATAATTCAATCCAGCTTAATGTAATGGATTGTACTATATTTTGACGGAAGAAGAAATATTTTTATATAGAAATATGGCTGGGGATGGTGGCTTATGCTTGTTATCCCAGCACTTTAGGAGGCCAAGGTATGAGAATTGCTTGGGTCCAGGAGTTCAAGACCAGTCTGGGCAACATAGCAAGACCTTGTCTCTACAAAAAATTTTTTAAAAAATTTAGCAGGGCATGGAGGGGTGTCCCTATTGGCCCACCTACTTGGGATGCTGAGGTGGAAGGAATGCCTAAGCCCAAGAGGTCAAGGCTGCAGTGAGCTGTGATTGTGCCACTGCTCCTGCCTGGGTGACAGAGTGAGCCTGACAAAAAATTAAAAGTAAAAAGTGAAAAAAGTAAAAAGAAATGTTCTGCATAACTTCTATAGTGGTGCAATAGACGAAAAAAAAATGCAATTGTTTAAGAATGCTAGCCATTAATCTATTCGTGTGTGTATGCATTCATCAAACATTCACTGAGTCTTTGTATAGGTTTTATAATAAACACTGAAAATATAAAGACCAATAAGACACAGTTTCTACCTTCAACAAACTCATAGTCTAGTAGAGAGCAACTGACAAGTAAACCAATAATAATAATATAGGGTGGCTAAGACTATAACTAATAATAAAAATTACATACTGTACTAGTCAGCTATGGACACAACGCCATGTGTGAATGCAGTGCTTTTTTTGAGTTGAGTTCTCTCTCTGTCATCCGGGCTGGAATGTAGTGGCATGCTCATAATGATCATGGTTCATGGCAAACTTTACTGGGCTCAGGCAATCCTTCCACCTCAGAATCCGTAGTAGCTGGGCTGCAGTGCCATCACCATGCCCAGCTAATTTTTTTTTTTTGTAGAGATGAGGTTTCATTACATCATTGCCTGGGCTGTTCTCAAACTCCTGGGCTCAAGCAATCAGCCCATCTCCCAAAGTGCTGGGATCACAGGCGCGAGCCACCATGCTTGGCCAAATGCAAATAATTTAAAATAGCAACTGTATTCTCTAGATCTTTGGTCCGTGTTCTAGACAGGTAAAATTCCAGCCCCTCGGACACCGGTTGAGTTCAGATCAGCTCCATGCATCCCTCATCTTCGGATCAGTAGCTGCCTGGGAATGTGGTCTATTCCATGAATAATCAGCAGCATGCTGGGACATGCTCTTCTCATCACTGGAGCAAAAAGACAAACTTGGGCAACCCCCTCGGGTCCCTTCCCACCATGGGAGCTTTTCTGTCCTCTCAATAAATCTTGCTTTCTCAAAAAAAAAGAACAAGAAGACAAATTCAAGCACACAAGCATATTTCATGCCTTTGAATCACAAATGCTGACATCCCATTGGTCAAAGAAAAACATATGACTAAGCCTAGCATCAATAGGGCATGAAATTACACTTGAAGTATACAAGAGTAGTATTTGCTGAATAATAATCTAAACTCATACATGTCAAGTGCAATAGGAGAGAGCAGGGAGGGATTATGTAAGTCAAAGTTCCTGATTATAAGCAATAGAAACAATCTTTGGCTTATTTAAGCAGACAGGGAATTTATTAAAGAGTTAGTGGTTAATACAGTAAGTCTCTTGAAAGACTGTAGAACTAGTTTTGGGGACTACGTAGATGGGTGCAAATTCCAAAATCCCACAGAACCAGACTGGAGAGGATACCACTGACTGCCAGTAGCACAGGCTCAGCAGCTTTAACTGCCTATACCACTGATAAGCCGCTGTTGCTAGAACTACTGGCACAATTGCCTTTAGAAATTATTTTAGGTCAGGAGCGGTGGCTCAAGCCTGTAATCCCAGCACTTTGGGAGGTAGAGGTGAGAGGATTGCCTGAGCTCAGGGGTCGGAGACCAACCCCAGCAGCTTGGTGAGACCTCGTCCCTATAATAAATAAAAAAATTAGCCAGGCGAGGAAGCGTGTGCCTGTATTTCCAGCTACTTGGAAAGCTGAGGCGAAAGGATCACCTGAGCCCAGCAGGTCTAGGCTGAGGTGGCCATGAGCGTGCCACTGCCCGCTAGCCTTGGTGACGGAGTGAGACTCCAACTCAGAAAAGAAAAAAAAAAAGAAATCAAGGGGCTGCTATGAGTTCACAACTGAGATTCTGGGTTCAGGAAGCCGATGCTGCAGTTGCCATTGATGCTGCCTCAATTGCCTCTCATATCCATAAAACTGGTAAAGAGATATCAGAACTCTAAGCCAGGCACTGTAACTCTAGCACTTTGAGAGGCTAAGGTAGAAGATTTGCTTGAGCCCAGGAGTTCGAGACCAGCCTGGGCAACACAACAAGACCTCGTCTCTACAA